>PNEQ01004066.1:25988-55218 GCA_003012365.1 Medauroidea extradentata
TTACTAAAAGACGTGGCTCCGGTGCCATGACGGCCTCGAGGCGAGCGGACATACGCATCGAACGAAAGCGTGGAGACGAGTGGCCCAGCTCACGCAACTCTCCACCCGGCAGACGGCCGAGAGGAGGGGAAAGGAGGGGAGGAGGCACGAAGGCGGCCGACCACGGCCGAGCGTAACCGAAGCACATTCTTGACGTCGGAAGCGGAGAGGGGGGGGGGGAAAACGTCTCGAGTTCATTAGGACAACACACGGTGGCTCACAGATTCAAATTCACCAATCTTCTGAGAGAAGGCAGAGTCAATGTTTATGCATTCACAGCTTGTTATGTATGAGGACTGGGCGGAAAGGCCAGTACAGATCTAGGCACACTCTTGTTACGCAACACAGCGTCGCTTGCTCGGTTGCATGTGCTTATCTCAAATCACTCCCACGGCCAAAGTTTTCAATTAATTTTAACTTTTTTTTTTTTTTTTTTTTTTTTTTTTTTTTTTTTTTTTTTTTTTTTTTTTTTTTTTTTTTTTTTTTTTTTTTTTTTTTTTTTTTTTTTTTTTTTTTTTTTTTTTTTTTTTTTTTTTTTTTTTTTTTTTTTTTTTTAGCCTTGGCGGATAGTTTAAGCTTATCTACGGAGAAATAAGTATGTACTGCGGTCATTGCTAGTATTTTTAATAGACTTGCGTTACAATTAATATTCCATTTTTTATTTTATTAAAGGCACTTTTTTTTTATAAAGGTTCCTAAAAACCCTTTTTTAAAATACGTTGAATCGGGGCTCTACTGTATTTAACTATTGAAGTTGGACAGTTTGTTACTTGAATTATTTTCTATTTGTTCTCATTTATCTCACTGTGGTGGTTACCATTATTCACATGCGTACACCTGTTATTAAACATTACAGGCTGTTACACATTACAGAAATAATTCATGTTAAGCCCAGAATGACCCTCACTTATTTTCTCAGAACTAGTGGAGTGGTCGCCGACCGTGACCGGAGAGCTGATATGTTCCGTCCTGGGTCTGCCCATTGTCCTCGTCGGCTTGGTCCTGTTCACGAAGGCCCACTTCTGGGAGATGAGCTACGACAGGCTCGTATTTACCTGTCTGAGGCACCAGTCCTCTGAGCCGTAGGTGCCCACTGCACCCTCTGCAGATGTGAGTCTGGGTTTACTGCTTTCTAACACTGTACAGTATGTGACTGTTTTATTCATTAGTTGATTAAAAATATTATTTATTTATTTAGATATTTATAAGTCATAGTGTTGGTTGAGAGGAAACACTGAGAAAGAGTAGTGTTGAGTGACATTTACTGGTATTGACTGTAATTTGACAACTATTATTATTATAAGCCTGAAGTCGCAGATGGAGGCGTCCAAGCTGTCATGTTCAGTGAATGAGTACGTAATTGCCTTCAATTTTGAAACTGGTGGCTGTCATGTGCGAGGCTAAGTGGCCTGGATTCTGCAGCTGCAACTCTGTTGTAATGGAGGCGGCAAACAGCCCACCCTCGTTAACTGGGATCGGGTAGTACACACGGCATTCCCGCCCTCCAATGTACACTCCCATGCGTGCTACTATAATTAATACACACATCAATTTCGACAATCTACTCAGTGTATTACAACATTCTACATACAAGTTCTCAACATACCTAACATACACAAACATATACTACCATACAGTTTCTATTCCTGCCCTCGAATACTTATGATTCGTCACTTACGTCTTGTACAGCACACACGTGAATATGCTGAGGTCCTCGTACCTGTTCAGCAGGAATCTCCAGGGCAGCGTCCAAATAGGGCTCGTTCCCTTATATGTACCTTGAAAATGTGCATACAATGGCCTTAGTATTACTGCGTACATTTAGTCTCGTCCCCGCAGTAGATCCTACAGCCTCGTGATCAGTCATACACGAGTGTCACCGTTCGTCACGGAGCTCAGACCTTCGCTCTTCACAGCTGGTGGTTACCATTCACTCCTGTCCTAATACCATCAGTCAACTCCAATCACTATACTGACACTCAGCTACTACTGTAGACTGCTGCTGTAGACCACCGGCCGGCTACTCACATGTACCTCTGAGCACTACCGCCGCTCATGCCACACTCTGCGCAGGCGCGTCACATCGCACCGAATCATCAAGTATCGCCCTGGCGGCCAACATGCCAACTATCACACCAGGGTTACCATCTGAAGAAACATAGAAGTCCCACAAAAGAATTACGTACCGTGTCCATCCAATACTGAGACGTGGAAACCGTCTCAATGTTAAGCCTGCCATACGCAGATAGTACAGTATTATGAATCAGTTTGCGTAGGTTACTGCCTGAAATACAAGTTACTGCAGCACACAATATTTGCTGCTTTGCTTGTTCTGTTCTGAGAATTGTGTCGAAAATAATGAGTGTATATTTTTTTTACGATGTTTTGTGACGTTAACAGCATACAGATATGAATCTTCTGTATTAATCTATTGAGTTTTTTTTTTCGAACACTGATTTCTGTTCATAAAAGTGTTTAAAATATCTCTGTCAGTCTTTGTATATTCTGATTAGTGATGAAATAGTGCAGTGTCACAGTGAAAATACGATGTTGTCTATTAGCTAAAACAAGTAGTGGAGATTGCTAAGTTGCTCATAGGCAGTAAGCATTTGGATGAAGCAGCTTGTAGGTGAGCATGTGCAACTCCTTACATACAATATTGCAAGAAATATTGAACATTGTGTGGCAGACTAAACTGCCTTTTCATATGTCTTATGAATGCTGCATCTGGATGTTTGCATGTAAGCTTGCAAGCGTATTCATTTACACAGACACATTTTTCATGCAGCTGCACAGTCAACAATGTTTTGCTACCCAAGAAAGATTGTTTTTTTTTTTCTTTCCATTGTTCGGGGTAAAGTAAGCAGTAAGTCAGTAGCTGTTACTGCATAGAATTCAACATTACAATAGGTGCTTTACTCCTTGTATGGTTGGTAGTAAATTATCATGTGTTGTTCTATTTATTTTACTATTCAACTTAAATACAACAATTACAAAATAAAATCAGCCTACGTTTACTTGATATTCTTCAAAACTTTTATTTGTGATCTTATTTAGGTATATACTGACTGCATAGTTAGACTTAATAAGCATCATATTATATTGATGCAGTTGGGTCATTCAGAATATACTGTCCTCTGTACACTGCTTTAGATTCACATCACACTGCAGATGCTGTAGTTAAATCTTCGAACAAGAGATGGCTCAAGTTTATTTTGTGGCAAAAAAATTTGCGTAGAGCTATGATCCTTGTGCTATGAAAAAGGTTTTTTGTAACACACTCAAAAGTATTTGAATTGACTGCATGTGAATACCAAAAAAATTGCCTGTATGCACTGGAAATGGCCCACAATTGGTAAAAATGTATAGGGACTGTACCACTTCAGGGTGCCGTACAGTCACGGTTGCTGCATACCACACATTTGTGGTCTCTGCAGGCCACACAATTTTCTGCACACCATATATTTAAAAGTCGTCTGGGTTTCTCAGCTGTTACTGAAGTGTATTTGAAACTTTTTGAACCACAGTTGGCCAAATCTGTCAATGTCAAGTTTGCACATATGACACGTTGAATGTAGCACAACTTTGGACACATATACCATACATGTTGGTACAGTTCTGAAGACATATGAAATTTTGCTGTTAACGAGGTTTGTATTGACAGTGTAATAACAAAAAACTGTAAGAATTGGCTGTGTAATTGAGCATATTGTATCATAAAATGTATTTTCCCATCTAAATTTGACAATGTAGTATTACATAGTAAACAAGATAACAAATGTTTTAATATGTTAAAAAAATACATAACACTTTGTTATACTGAAAAGGTAGAAAAATACAGCTTCATACGTTTAAATAAGGACTTTGTATCAGAAAGATTTCATTAAAGAGTTATGCTTGTAGTCATAAAATTGTCCTTGTTTGTAACCACTGTGCAGTGATAGAGCTATATATTTTTTAATAATTTCAAAGTGCTTATTTATGTAACATTGTTTTTCAGGTTACATGTTCCAAACAGCTCGGAAAAAGAGAAAAATCACATCGCAGCATTGTTAGGTTATAATTTTAGTTGTAAAGTTAAATATGTTCTGTGATTTTTATTTGTATATTTAACTTAACATTATTCTGTAAGATGCCACTGTTTTTATGTTCCTGTACTGTATTATGATGTGTTGACACAAAGTGTTCTATAACTTGAGGATTCCTGTGTTGCTTTGTTTGTGAATTAATGTACGGTACTGTTAACAAATGATCTCTTTTGCCATATAATGATATAAATTTTTACATGTATCCAAATTATTTCACATTTATTACATTTGTGGTATTACAATTGGAAAAGTATTTAGTCAATTTTATGGATGAAATTGTTTTATCAGCCAATTTCAAAAGTAATATACAGTCAAACCTCTTTAATACAAACCTGAGGGGACAGAAAATTGTGCAGTTTGTAATAATGAGGTTTGTATTAACAGGTGTTTACAAAACAAGAATTTCTGTGAAAATTTTTTCAGGTTGTTTATACCCAAAATACCAACATTATTACCACCCCAATGGCTGCCTTTAACAAGTAAACGTGGGCTTACATTGTTTTATCAGTAAAGAAAATTTTTATGGAGCATCAAAAGTAATATTCAATTTCTCACCTCATTCCAGAGGGAAAGAAAAACACTTTGTATTAATGAGAACTTTGTATTAACAGGGCTTGTATTAACGAGGTTTACTGTACATGGTGGTGTTAGCAAAACAGAAGAATTTTAATAATTCACTTATATTTACATTCAAATGTTGCTGCTTGAAATAATGTGTGACATGGTACATTTTTCATCTAGAATGCATACTTACAGTGGTTAGATTCTCAAATTAAAAAAGGAGGCTGCTGTGTCATTGCTACAAACTTAAGAGAAATCCTCTACCTGGCGCATGGACGGTGTTGTTGTGTGTCAAACATATTTTTTTTACTTGAAACCACTTAACTTAATCATATTACGTTCATGTATGAAACGATCACACACTTGAAATTATACTTCTTTGTTTTTAAAAATCCAGGATGCTTGTTAGAAACATGATTTTCGGGCCTCTCAAAATGGCTGACAAATGTATTTTTTTTAGGCTGCTGTGGCCCTGAAATTACCATCTGATTCCCTGAAGTGCAAAGCGAAAGGCATAGGTTGGCATTTACTTAATAGTATTATCCAAAAGTAAAATATTAGGGTCTGCATAAAGTCCCATAGGAAAAAGACTACAACAAAAACCTTGTACGTCAGGTTGGTGCACTGTGAATAAGGGTGATACGTTTCTCGTTGAGTGTAGTACTCTGGCTCTTATCACTCCACTGTTGGCACACGTCAAACGTGAAAATTTGAAACCGGTGATGACTCCTCTTAAGATATAGTGATTTGTTCTGTAGATAATAATCCAGATTAGAACTAGACAAAAAGACAGTTTCCAAATTAGTTATGATAATTCAAGAAGTATTTTGAGAAAAGTATAATACCTAGATTGGATTGAACAAAAATGAATGGTAACGGATTTGAAAAATATGTGAAATGAGTTGTGCAGTTCCTGTTTTTATTATTATTATTATTATTATTTGCAAGAATAAATTCAGACAGTAGTACATATCTAAATCTTGATAGAATACAGTTTCTTCAATACTAATCAGTTCCCCTGCCCCTTCTTCCTCCAAAGGGAGTCTGCTGAAACTATCAGATTAGAAAAAAATTGTTGTCCTTTGAATCTGGCCAAAAATTTTAATGAAAATTCTAAGTTTACAGGAAGCTGACTGCTCAGAATTTAGTTTTGTAAAAGAATTGTCATCTCATCTGTATGTATTTCAGTGTAAATATTGACTGAAAAATCTGCAGTTATAAGTCAAAGTAAATTGTGAAAAATATATGTGTCAACCAAAGATTATATCGACTGTGTAGCTAGATGTTGTAACTGACGTTCTTTATGTACGTATTCGTAATGTGCACAGTAGCAGAAAATGTTTTTATTGTTTTCATTTGTTTTTGTCAGCTTGTGTGTATTCATGTTTAACTGTAAGGGTCTGTGTGAAGTGGAAATGTTTGAATTGTGCAGCCAAATAGGAGTTCCTGTAATGTGTATTAAGGTTTTGCTCATTGGCATTTTGTTCTGCTGGTTGATGATTATTTTGTATGGTTGTAAGTACGTAGTGTGTCTTGAAATATTCAGTTTGGTTTTGTGGGAATATTTGTAACCCTGCAGGTGCATATAGATTGGTTTGAGAGTTGTGAATACAGTATATTAACATTCTGCACATACCACTGCGGAGCATTTTTGGATACCAGTTGACGCAGGGGGCAATATACTGTGTATCAGTGCACATCTTACCCCAATGTAAGTGTACTAAAAGTGTTACATTTTGTTTGGCAGCCATTTCACTCATGTATAGACAACTATAAAAAAAATTCCCCCAGCTGACTGACGTAGTTTTGTTTGTTAGTACTGTAAACAGGGCCGGATTTACCACTAGGCCCGGGCCTAGGGCGCAACTTTCACAAGGGCGCACTTTTTATTGAGGAAAACATGTGCAGAATTTTCCATCACTATTTTTAAAGTGCCAATATGTCGACAAGTAAAATTTTTTTAATGGCTGTACTTATGGCATTGTTGACTTACGCTGTCTCTATTAGTTTTATCTGCTCTATGACCAATCCAGCTACTGTATTTATCTTTAAATAACTGTGTTACTGTTAACCTGAATTGTTATTTTGTTTACTTTTATGATACATAGTGAGAGGACAGAGCAGTGTTATTTTTAATAATGTGGTGCAGGAAACAGGAAGAGAACGCCAGTTCTTAGGGAAGGATGGAAAACAGAGGCTATAGGGGCGCTTAGACTGACGGGCCTAGGGCGCCTAGAAGCTTAAATCTGACCCTGACTGTAGTACGTACTTTGGTGACTTGTAGTGTGAACATTCATGCTTCCAGTAAACTATGGGCTGTTTGCTTTCACTGAAATATGGGCATTTCAAATATTTTTTTTTAGTAGTGCATTATATCAGCAGGGACTGACTCAGGAAAAATTGCAGAAGACATGTCAACAAGTTACGTAACTCGGAACTTGTAACTGTCTTGTGAATGTTTAAAACCATATAAGGAAATAATCTGTCCTTTCAAACTACAGTAAAACCTCAAGCAACCAAAACAAATAAGAGGGTGTGCGAGGGACTGACATCAAGTACCTACCAAAAATTTTGGACAGTAAATAATTAAGGTTTCTCAGATACAAAGGTAGCAGATAAAGTGTATGAACACTTTAATATAATTCAGTATGTATATATGATTATGGTATTGATTAATAATTTCAATATATTATTTTTTTAAGAATTTTTTTATTTTCTTCTTTTCCTTTGCTCTTTCGGTTAATAAAAGTGTTAAGTTAGTAAACATTGTACTGTAATAATTTGATTTAATCTTCTACGTAATAATTTGTGAGCGTTCTCCCTTCTATGTTATGACTTTAAAAGTCTTAGACCTCTATGTCTAGAAAGGCTACATATACTCCTGTAATGCATACAGGTATGTATGCACAATGGTGTACACTCATGCACACACAAATCTCTTTGACAGCCCTCTGATGGTGTATTTTAGCACCTTTTGTTATTTCATTCCTCCCTAACAAAACAAGTACTGTATTACTGCGTTGATTTGAGTGTTTCGGAAAGAAAAACACTGTTGTTAAAAATAAGCAGTCCCAGTTAAACTATTTTGGTGCAGAAGGAAAGTTGTTTTTCAGGCAAGTTAAGACCTAAAGCATATTGTGAAACATGTACATCTAGTATGTGTGTATATCCAATACATGTAAGCTTTAAAACAGATTTAACTTTCGAGCTTATATGAAAGAAATCATTCAATTTTGTCATTTGCTTAGTGTAAATAATGATTGTTTTAATAATTTTTATATGACATTCTGCTGAAAATAAAGTTTTGTCACTAGGTAGTAGACTACCGACTGTTGCAGAACATGCTGAATCTTGTATGTTGCTATACCAATGTGGTACATGATGCAGGAAGGGGAACTGAATGTGTTGGAACCACAAACACGTTAAATGCTAGAGCTGTCCTTGACATATTACTGTATTTACTCGAGTATAATACCCACATTTTTTACATAAAAGCAGCATCTAAAACTTGGGTAGGTGTCATACATGAGACAACTTTTTATAAAACATTTTTCATCTCAAAAAAATAAGTTTTAGGATATTACTTTACATACTAATGTGCAACTATGTTTCAACAGATAACACTCAAAAACAATTAAGAGAACACATTTTTTTTTATTTTCAAACGCCAAATAATTAGAGCAATACTCACATAAACAAAGATGGCAGCCACCATTTTTTCTCTCAAAAAAGCAATTTCACTTCTCCTTTGCCGTCGTCATAACACAAAAACAATTACTTTCATAAATATCCTTATTTATAAAAACGCAAAGAAAAACACGTATGCTTCAGTCAATGTTACTGGGCCTACAACTCATCACTTTCATCACTACTTGAATCGCTGCTTGAAAATGTGTCCGGCATATTAAGCAGCATGTCATCTTCCGTGCCATCCAGTTCACAAGAAATGGCCGCCAAAATCCATGAGCAGACACTTCCCAGCCGAACACGCTTCACACGTCCACTCAGAGTGAGACTATGTTACGTAGTGGTCATCCAAGTATTGTATTGCCGTCGGAACTCGACCTTGAACGGTCTGTGCGTTAACAGTAAAATGCCTCACGGTCACTCGTTTACTGTTTTCTTCTGTGTAGCCCACTACTTTCAACTTAAAAGCTGCAGTATAACACGTCCTTACTTTCCACATTTTAAAGCCACGTGTCTGCAGCACTCACCACTCTCATAGACTCGCTAAACTGTACTTCCTCCGGCTTCCGCTGTGAACAACAGTGCCACTGTAGTAAAAATAACTTGGGTGCTTTCATTATTTTATGTGCGGGGGTGACTGTAACAGCTTATCAACAATAGAACTCACATTTGAAGAATGTCATTGGGTGTTATATACAAATATTTAAGTTTTATAATTTTTTAAACTGAGAATTGTGGGTGTTATACATGGGTGGGTGTTATACTCACAAAAATACGGTAACTACTGTATGTATATGCCTACCATGCAATTCTGGCAAGAGTAAGGCTAGAGATTGACATGTTAAATTATATTAGGTGGCGTTCAGTCGTCTTTCATATCATCACATCTGGAAGAAAAAAAAAAAATTTCTGCAATGAAAAGATGAAAATACTGCTACAGAAATAAAAACTTGAAAAACAAAGTAGGTGTTTCCAAGTGTTTTTGGCTAAGAAAGTACTTACTTGCTGAGAGTTTTCACAGTACAGTAAAACTTCTCAATAAAGACCATTTATGTTTCCCTAGAATAGGGTCATTATATAAGGGAGGTCCTTATAAAGGTGTTTGACTGTACAGTAAAACCCCTATTTTACAGCCTCATGGTTCCTGAGGAAAGAGTTGTTATATAGATATATATAGATAAATATAATAAAAGTGGGTGTTATAAAGGAGTTTTACTGTATTGGAAAGAAGAAAAATAATTTTGTAGCAATGCTGTCTGTATCGATACAACCAAAAATATTAGAGGCGGCATATTAGTAGGTTCTGCATGTAATTTAATGTGTAAATCTACATCCTAGCTCTCTCCACGTCTGTGGGGTAGACTTAACTGCAGAACATTGTTTCTGTGGTTGATGTGTAAACTAGGAAATAGGTAGGTAGGTACAGTAAGGAGCAAGCAACAGTTCACCCTCTAATATCGATAACTGAAGACAGCACTTGAAAGTGTTGAAGGATGTGTTAAGGGCTCTGCCTTGCCAAGCTTGCAACACCTTAGATTAAGTGGGAAAATCACTTTTAAAACTAACTACTTCTCAGTGGATTCTTTTAAACAGTAACTCTATGAAACAAAAAAAAAAGTGTGTTCAGTGTGAAATTTTTAGAAAAATAATGTCTTATAAGAAATATAGTACACATAAAATTTTAACACTTAGTAGTTTAAATATAATACTGTAATTTATATTTCACAAAAAAATTATTAGCGAACAATTTTTTTTTTGTAACATTCTTCCAATCAGAGCACATGAAGTGTTATGCTAAACACTGCTTGTCTGAAAGAATCATATTCAAAATTGGTCTACAGAGAAGTAATTAATTTACTCTTGGTATTCCTCTTTAAAATCCGAGGCTACAAGCTAGGTAGGCACAACTCTGTAATACGCTTGTTTTTTGTTGCTTATTTTCTTGTTTAATGTTTAAAATTTTGTTAGATGTAATGATGTAGTCAGTATTCAGAAGTGTGTGTAGAATAGTGTAGTTTCTATGCATTTTAATGGAGATGCTTGTTATTCCTTCCAATTTTGTAGCCGAACTATGTATTTGATATATGTATTGTATTTATGAACCATGTGCCAAATCATTTATTGTTGTTTACATCTAATGTTATGGTATGCTGTTTACTAGTAGAACCTCGTAATTAAACCTAGTTAGATATTTGATATACAGTATGTGTTTTTATGTTTTACAATGTTCTCAATACATTCGCTGCCGATAATTTCCACTCCCCCGTCACCAGAAGAACTAAAGTTTTGAAGCAAGTGTTCATTATTTATGTAATATTGAATTCTAATGTATGTAATCCGGATCCTGAATACTAGAGGGTCTTATATTCAAAATTAATTTTAATAAAAGTAAGTTGCTGTAGGTTTAGTTGTTAATGCCTGCATGTTAGTCTGGCACTTGTGAAAACTGACTGATTGTATTTTTTCAAAACATTTTAGCTTGATTCCCATGACTGGATAGTTGCAGCTCTTATGCCTTTTGATGTTGTACTTGTGAATCATCGGTGTATCATGTCGTCGTAATAGTGTCTTAATTCGCCAAGTCAACTAAGAAATATCCCCTTAAAAAATTGTGCTGCCAATAACAAAGATCTGGAAATTACAAAAAACGTAGACAGTAATGCACAAGTACTTACAGAAACAGTACTTGCAGGTTGGAGAAAACACTAAACATAAATGGACAACACATTTTTGCACGGTTGGCCAGTGCAGTCGGTTGCCGCCCGAAGAAGCTGGCCTGGCCAGCAAAATGTTGCAACCGCGCAAAAATGTGTTGTGTGTTCTCCAACCTGTAAGTACTGGTGTGTGTCTGTCTGTCTACGATTTAAGTAATTAGTAGCCTAGCGGCCGTTTCCCACTTTTTCTTTGTTTACAAAGATCGGGAAATGTTCACGTAAGTTATTAAATACTGTACTAGTCAGTGCAAAAATCGTGAAGAGATTATTTGGTTTCCTTGTTTACTAAAATTATCAGCAGCGAATGTGTTATAAATGTGCAAAAAATTTGAACTTGCTACAGATGAAATATTATACCTAGAGTATACTTAAAAGACAGTGTTTATGGTTGCTGCAATAAGTAGTGTAATGGATCTTGGTCTTTTCAAATGAACACACTAGGGTTATTTTGGTGGCAAACAGTGTTTTTGTCTACTTGAATTGAGGGTGTGATGTTGATGACCGTACAAGGTGTGGTAGTACTTTTATGTTTCAGAACAAGAAAGGGACTATCTAGACTTTCACTGTTTGTGTTATGGTGCTTTTTAACTGCTAGTCGTACTATGCGTTGT
Organism: Medauroidea extradentata; assembly: GCA_003012365.1. Taxonomy (NCBI): domain Eukaryota; kingdom Metazoa; phylum Arthropoda; class Insecta; order Phasmatodea; family Phasmatidae; genus Medauroidea; species Medauroidea extradentata. The sequence continues at coordinate 37,689 of PNEQ01004066.1, forward strand.
ATAACAAATCCTTCCATAGACTTGCGGCTTCAGTACAAATTGTATTCTGAACACTGTCATCTATCTGTTCCTTGGCGATCAGCTGTTGTAAATTTGTTGTGAATTTGTGCGTGTACTCTTGTGCCATGTAAAATACTGTCAGTTTTATTGTATTATTGTGAGTAATATGTACTTATTGTAGAGTGCCAGTGTCATTAAATTGTAATGTTTGTTGAGTACTATTACAGGAGAGTGATGATGACTTTTGAAATCCTTTATGTGATTTTAACTAAGTTCATGTCCATATTTGACATGAGTTGGACAAATTCCAGGTTTTTTTTGTAGCGATTAATTTAATTCTTTATATGTATACATATAGGGAATTATAATTTTCTGTACGTATTCGTTAAATTATTAAGTTAGTGAACCTTTGAGGATGAGAATATGGATATCTTTATTTTGTGAAAAATGTATTCGAAAGTTAATATACTAATTTATTGGTTTTTTCATAGGGAACAGAATATTAGTTTATATTGTTAGGACAAGTAATGTGTTTGACTACTGTAGTTTCATAAATTCTTTTGACTCCACAGACAAAAATTTTTCTATCCATAGTAAGTGGGTTGCACTTTTAAATTGTTCCATTGAATTTCTTATAGTGGTCTATTTGCAACAAGATTTCTCCACACAATTTCTATCATGAGGGAATAATTATTATTCTAAATTCATAAGTTTTACCACCATAAAAATTTAAATTTGATTAAATTATGTTCATTATTTTACATTTTAACTATGGAAGGTAATGGCTCATTAACTTAGTTGCAGAAATTTGAATCACTTTTTTTTTGTTAAATATTAAAGTAAAACATATTCTAAGACAGTAACTGTTGTTTTAATACAGTAATAAGTGGATGCAAATGAAACTATGCTAGAGTTTGCTCTGGACTTTGCTGTAGAGCTGCAAGGCTTGCTCGAGGTGGAGCAATACGACGAAAAGCATGCTTGCCAGTTCAGTGGCGCGTGCGTAGCAGTGATGGGACAGTTACTGTGCGAGCTAGTGTTCCCTTGCTTCTGGCAGTCAGGTGCATGAAGAACTTAAAAATATTAACCATCTTAAGGGGTATTGATCCCTACCACCTTGGATTTATCTTTTTGTTCTCGATAACTTCTGTTACAGTCAGTGTATTAAAATTTTTGTCACGACAGGGCATAGATTCAAACTTAATCGATTTTCTGTAATTGCTGGAACCATAATATATTCATTATTTTGCAACGGGAAACAGCTGAAAAGAAAAAATGGCTTTATTTATGGGAGCGACTACAGAGACCGCAACATCAATGGAAAAAAATGCCATATGGATTCCAAAAAGTGAATGACACAATAAACTATGCTGTGTCAACGAGAAAAAAGTAAAACAATGTGTCTATTCCCTGAGTTATAAGAAAAACTGTATAACCGATCTGACAGGGATCAATCCCCCTTAAGGGTGCTACCTATCTGGAGGGGTTTTATGTGTTGGCTGCTCGGAAGCAAAGTAGCAATAAGGGGATACACTGACGCTTGTACCTAAGTACCCCACTGCTGCTACGCATGTGATACTGAACTCGGATGCAGTGTTTCCATCATTCTGCTGCAAATAAATATAAAACTTGAGTGACAAAGTTCACTTTGGGACACATTAGTAGTTTGTCATTTTGGGCACAGGGTTTTTTTTAACTGTGTGATAAAGCCACTTTTAGCTATGTTGAAGAGTTACAATAGGGTTATTTTTAGTACCTATGTGTGTGGTTTTGAAATATTAAAAAAACCTGCTCTGAAATGTGTTTTCTTTTCATAGACCAGTGCATTGGGATTATGTTCAGCAGTTTTTCCAAGAAATGTATGTTTTCAAAACCCACCGCTATAACTGTTCTTTAAATTTCTTGCACAATAAATAACGTTTTAAATGTACACATTCATGATTGGTAGGAAGGTGCTGTAGTTGGGCATAATGTCTCGTCGACAGTGAAGTGATTAGAGATATAACCACTGTTTTGAACAGACATGAGACTGGGAAGGATTTGACTGTGCCTGTATATATTTCAACTGGAATGATTTTAGGAAACCAGAAAACCGAAATCATTATTGTCCGGGAATTGAACCGGGGTCCTTTCGAATGTGAGTCGAATGTTTTACCACTGTGCCACCTAGCATGATTTTCAAAAAATCGAGAAATTAATTTCTTTTACAGTGAAATTTTTTCCTAGATTATAGCTTATATTACTACCTTCACTACAAAAACCTCATTTATGTGCATCATCTCTCTTATAATACATGTAAATTTATCCAGATATACCAGAAATCTTGTATAAAGACTGTTTTTGTTGCTATTCACAGTTGTCATAATGAGGTTCTACTATATCATGTGATTTCTTTGACGATATAATTTACGAAGGTACACTGACAAAAAAAACCAATACAATATATAATATACCATATTTATTAATGTACCACCCGTACATTTTTTCCAAAAAACCAAATTGAAAAGCTGGGGTGCGAGTCATACACACAAATCAAGGTTTTTGATTAAAAATGAGGCCTGGAAAATGGGATTTACCATACATTACAGATTGCTGGAAGCATTTATTACAAAGGAAGTATAAGTATATATATACATTATAACATCAGATTTTAGCTTATTAAATGTAAATACACACAACACCAGCATGGCTGTCAGCCACGCCCTGTGCCATGCGTACAGCTCGTGGCGCCGTGGCTGCCCCGCGACTACATGTCGCGCAGGTCTATACTTCTGGGGTATAATTTTGTTAAGTTTTTTTACGCAAAAGTAAATTAAATTCAAACAAAGTAGTGAGGAAAACATTTTTTTCAAGAGAGCATGTTGACATTATGAAGTGCGGGTCTTACACGGGGGTGGCCGGTACATGGGTAAATACGGTATTTAACAGACTTTAATGACCATTGTCGCAATATTCTGTGCTTCTGAGGTTTAGCCACATGAAATTGTGAGTATCCTAACATTTTGATGAACATTTGACTTACCCTCTTCATTATAACAAAGCTGTTAACCCTGCTACTACCTTGAAGATGATGACTGCAGTGTCGACAGAAACAGTATGATACTAAAGGACTTTGACATGGCTAAACTGAATAACTCAAGAACTTTTAATAGAAGAAATACCTGTACACAAGTATTCATTGCATCCGTCCAGCTTTAAACTTACCATTTTATGAAATATACTGTGGCATATTTATTCAGGAAAATTATTTTCATCTTCACATCTGATTAAGAAATATTTTAACTCAGTATATAAATTTTCTAAACAAATACACCTCTGCTCGATGGAAAAATTTTTTAAATATTTACAAGTCCATGCTTTAATCGCGTAACGTAAATACATTTTGTTTTTGCATTCGTACCTTGACATGGTAGTTTCCTTAATATAGGCCAGTGATTTTTTGGTTCATCTAAAACTTGAAATGTCTGCCACACTCACTATTTAATTGTTTGTCATTGCTCGCTTTCTATAACTTGCACATAATTTCCACCAAGTTTTGCTTCCCATATACACTACCCAATACAATTCCCACAATATTATTTATGACTTTCAGAAAATTACTATAAAGAAAATGGTGTGTGTTTTATGGCTCGTTGACAGCGAGATCATTAGAAATGGTGAGATACAATTTTGCAGAAGGACAGGAACTGTAAGAGGAATCGGCCATGGCCTGTGCAGAACTATTCCCTCCCAGCATTCATGATGGAACCTTAGTCCATTGTTCTTCTGAATGCAAGTCCGAAGTATTACAAGATGCTGTCGGACATATTTAATTTTTACGTGACGAAGAACCTACTCACGATGTTTAGTGAGGTTTTAACCACATTGCAATTAGTGTATGTACAGTACCGAGAATACTGATAAAAAGTATCATTAAATGAAAATAAAGGTGGTTATTATTCTGAGCTTAAGTTTTGCTCTGTCATCTTATCTTTTATACGTAACATAATATAACTTTAATTTTGGTGGCACCCATTAATATAGAATCAAAGAGTAGAAGTTTGTATTACGTGGATTTTATTCATTTTTGGCGCTGCGGACTGAGGTATTGAACCAAATACCGTTGAAATTGTATATGATTTTGTGCATGAAATGAATATATACTAAAACATAGTCAGTGGATTGTTGTTTGTAGTTACATATACTTATAATATCTGCGATGGTTTCAGAGGTAAATAGAAAGTGTAATTTTTAGGTACAAATAGTATACAAGTTGGTCAGGGTTTGAAGATGTGTTTTTTGATTACAGCAGTGCTCTATTTTGATAAGTTGTTTTGTACTTTGTTATGCTACATACCTTGCTTTTTATACGTGGCGTTGCAGCCACTGTTTACATCTTTGTATGGGTTGTTGATGTACCCGTGTGCCAAACTTTTGTGTATTGTGTTGTAATGAAGGCTGTCATTGTATACATTTTGTGCAGGCAAAAGTCTGTTCGAATTACTTGCTACGTATTTACCATTATAACAGACTTGTCTGCATGTATACCGTATATTTGTGAATCTAAGTAAAATTTACATTCCTTTATTAAGGTACAGTTAATCAATATGTATTAAACTAATTCTATGTTCATGCTTTTAAGGTGTTTGCATGTTCACTATTGTAATGTATTAAATAATAAATATATTGTTCAGTATTGCATGTATTTATTTTGAAGTTTATTCCTGTAAATTTAACATGTAGCTTTATGTTGGTTCAGCAATACTAAGAAATATTTTTAGGTTCTGTAATGTGCTGGCATTACTCCGCGTCACCTGTATTTTATTTTTTTATTTTTACAGTAGACTTCCGATTATCTGCGTACAGATTATCAAGATTGTGGATTATCCATGCTAATTATTTCTCTTTAAATGGTGCGAAAAATTTTAAAAATAATAATAAGTTATTTTTAAATACATTCTGTGTTTACTTATATAATGTTCACCAACACATAATGCCCGTAACAGTATTTTGAAAGGCTTGAAAAAGATTTGTCTTATCCAGCAGGTGAAACAATTAGTTCTGCGCATGAATGGATTAAAGAGATTTTTGTAATTGATAAGCAAGATATACGTGATTTTATTATTATTTGTATTTTTAGATTATGAGCGCATACAGTGTAATCATTAATGTGAATAATCGAGAGTCTATGTATTAAATTGCTGCTTTTTATTGCAGGAATGAATTTTACCTTTTCTCTTTCTACCGAGATCTAAGAAAGGGAAAAAGTGGATTATCCGCGATTTTGGATTATCCGAGGCATCGGCCCCTTACATTCATGCGGATAGTCGGGAGTTGGCTGTATTTATTTTTAGTCACCTATATATCCCAATTATGAGTGTGTACTCCAGAATGTAAGTGTAATACTCTGACTATCTGTAATTGGCTAAGTGTGAGCTTTAAAGAAAATTGAGGGTCTTAGTGTTACGGAAAGTATTTTTTGAGGTTTGTGAAAATATCCACGTGTCAATGATGTTAATGATGGCCTATCTAGGAGTCCCTGGTCTATTAAATTAGAGTTTTGATCCTGCGCAGTTGAAGCCTTTATCTACACAGTTAAAGTTTCATCTAAGACACTTATCTTCGGAGAGTCGTACTTGGCAACTCCATTATGTTTATTATGTATATCCTTAAAAGACGGGGTTTCTGCTGTTTACTGAAACTTTTCTCAGACAACAAGTGTCAGAATCAGGCAAACTTACACTGTAAAGACTATACCATCTCTCTCAGGAGAAAACATGCTTCCTCTACTTGAAGATGTTTGTGCTTCTCTGAAGGGCATCACTTACTGGTTCGTATTAGTGTCTACATTTCATTCATTGTGTTTTGGTCGTTAGGTGTGTGACAACAGTTACATGTACCTCACGACCACGGCGGCCGCAGAAGAACAGGTCTGGACACTCGCCTATCTAACAATGTATTTTGCTTGACCCCTTTGTTGTTTGGCTGTAGTTCGTCAAGTTACCGAGAATGTCGTACTTTTTGGCGCTGTAATCCGGGCAGTCGGAGTCAAACTCCGTCCACTTTTTTTCATCATTAAATTTATAAAGTAAATAAAGATTGCTGGAGCCTTTTCTTAAATTTGTGAGCGAAGGAACTATTACATAAATTGATAAAAAATACATTTTGATAAATTTTTTATCTTGGTGGGAAGGAAGTGGGATGAGTTTGAGTCCGACCGCCCTAACTGAAGCGCCAATAAAACACAATATTCTCGGTAACTTGGTGAACTGCAGCCAAATAATAAGGGGGTCAAGTTTCCAGGCGAGTGTCCAGGCCTGTTCTTCTACGACGGTGCTCACGACATTGATGGATTTTATTATGTTATCAACAAGCCACAGTTGTCGTGAGCTACTACTATCCCTCTTGTCACTGTTCTAACCTCCATCCACCAAATATTCTTCCCTGCCAGCTACAGAAGTAGGGAAGCTCTCTCCCTCACATTCCAAGTTTCCGTCATCATTGGTGTTAGGTTCAGCCTTGTGATTAATGGCGGTATAGAGCATTGTCTCGTGTAAGACTTCTAATGTTTCTCTCTGCCACAGATAATTCCCGCACAAACACGTTCAGCTGATGTCAGCAGTCCAGTACATAAATAGGACATATTCTCACATGGAAAATGTTCACTTAGCAACCATTTAAAGTATCAAAATCTTGAATTATTATGTGAAATGGATTCTTAGCATACATTTGTCTGTAGTGGCGTAGCAATTATTTTTTTTAGGGAGGGAGAAAGGATATTTTTCTTGCAATGTACTATATAGTTATTCCTACATTCATACACAGAGACAGAATAGTTTAATGATTTTGTTTGCTCAATATTATTGCAGTTATATTTATGTATTTAATAGGTACTAACGTATAGTAATTCTGGAAATATGAATGTGTGAGGGTTTGTTCAGTATTTTTTGGGGGAGGGGATGATATAGTATCCTGACGTCCACCCTTCCTCCCTCTCCTTGGCTCCGCCCATCTGTATTTTCGTCAAACACAGTTTTCACACAGGTTCGGGATGTGAAACTTGCTGATTGAAGCGCATCCATCTGCGTGTCTTATCAGTGGCTTAGCCAGGAGGGAGGGGTTTAGGGGTTCTAACACACCCCCTTCCCATCCTATCCCACCCCTTTAGCCACAAAAAAAAAACATATTAACAGACTAAAAATATTTTGACCAGTATAATATTCAATGTTTTAAAATAGCAGTCTTGTTGGATGTACGTCCGGATCTCCCCTCCCGCACCATTTTAAAGGGGTGTTCGGTATTTATTATATTAAAGCCCCCCTCTTACATAATTTATGGCTACGCCACTGTCTCTTGTTATGGGTTATGTGCTAAGATAAAGGCATGAAGTTTGCTGTTGCATAACAGGCCACTCAAGAAAAACAGAAAAATTGTGAAACTGCACGTCATTATTTGTCTTCTTGAAGTTACATTTTCTAACAACAAAATAGGTAGCTGCAACTGTACTTATAATGGTGATTCGAGTTTGAGTATTGGCTGGGTCACAGCTGAAAATGGGGTGGACGATATGTTGCCTTTTTAGTTTTTCTCAAGGTATTCCCTCTTCCATCACCGCTCTGATTAAACCTCTTATGCCACATTCTTCAAATTCATTGTAGCATGTATTGAAATGTGTTTATTTTATTAAACTATTCAACTTGAGTGAGTGATAGAATATACACTTCGGGCGAGGACGGAATGTCATTTGTAAGACCCCACGATCATTAAAACGCGGTTTCGAAGCTTTCAACATCAGGTGTGGCTCGTGGATTTTGACATAGGTAGAGCTGCATACGAGGAGGAACACTTATCCCCTAATAAAAAGAGGGAGGTCTGGGGGTCCTCATTCGGAAAAATGTGGATTTTAAGGTGCAAAATGGTGCTATTTTAGCAGTTCTGGTGTCTAAACATGAATATACTTTTGGTAGGTTTATTAATATTTTTTAAAGAAACATTCTGTTAAGGGACCTCCCTAGTCCTTATTAGAAGAACTAAAGTAACGTTTCAAGCAGTTACCGCTATTCCATTTTCTGAAACAGTTTAAAACATTTCAAGGTATTAATTTTTTAAACCAAAATTCATAAAATCCACAAAAATAATTTTAACAAATTTAACATGCCTTTGGGTTACTGTGTTAAGCACTTGAAGTAGCAAGTATATGGAGGAAAACAAGGGTAGCTGCGTGGAAAGTTACGCCAAGTCTAAATCACATCAGAGAGTGCTGTCCAGATGTCGGATTGACATCATAGCTCAGTTGTATTTAAGGTTCACAAATCACAATGTTTCACATTTAACAAAACTGCACCATTAATTTAATGCACTATAGTTCGTGCTTTTTTATGCTTTTAACTTTACTGTGTCTCACAATATTTTATAATGAAAATATTTATTAAGTCAAAAACATGTTTCAACTTAATGGTTACTTAAGTATTGTGTGTATACCTGTTACTTGTACATGAAGTTCATTCGCCGAACAAATTTCCCAGTAACTTGTTATACAGGGCTCACTTTATCGTGAACGGCCTATATATGGTGAAGGTCATATGCAAGGAGAGAGGTTAGAGACTTCAAACAATGACTTTTATAAATATGTATAAAGAAATGTATTTATACATAGTTAAAATGTAAATAAACAAAAGAAAATAACTTGTAACACCTTAAATATTAAAAAACTGTATCTCAATCAGTTCAGCGAAATAATATATATAGAATGATAAATTATAATGGTAATTCTCCCTATTACGAAATACTCGCGTATAGGGAGGGTACATTTGTTTGTGGCTTTTTGTGTACTGCAGATCATAAATAAGACAAATTTTTAAGGTACCGGTACTATCTGAAAAGGACGTCCAGTAAAAAAAATCCTTCATATTTGATAAATGGTTATGGTGGTGGCCGGACAGAAAATTAAGTTCTGAAATTTTCGTCAATGAGTTAATGTTGCTTTTCTGCCATATGGTTCGATAAAGTGCTAGGCCATAATGTTCTTTAAAAATGAATAACAATGTCATTTCTGTTATACTTTGTATTTTTAAGTTGATATTATTTTTTATTTGGTATGAAGTACGTTGTAATTTGTGTGAAATAATAGGCTGCAAAAATGTTTACTGTAACACCACCAAGTGTGAAGGAGCAACAACTAAAACTTATCATTCCGCCTCGAGAAATCTGTTGTAATTTGAGACGATTTTATAGCAGAATATTACAAATAAATTATTATTTTTTGGCGTAACTGTTTAAAAATTCAAATTACGTAGAAACATGCTACTTTAGACCAGTTTTTTTTTCTTAAGTGTTTTAGCTGGGGTTTGAATGAAAATGTGGTTACGATATTAGAATTTTTTTTTTCTAATTAACTAAGTCGCGTACGCAAAAATTTGAAAAGTTCGTAGGAAGCGCCACGGTGTGTAGGACAGGCAGGTCATGAAATTTTGGTACAATTTCCTGCAGTGATGTCGCGAAACGAGCGAGTTGAGTGACAAAATACGTCTGTCGTTAGTTCATTGTATCGTAGCAAACTGTCTTGCGAGTTGCGAGGCGGGTTAGTTTGCTAGCAGCCCACAAGCGCACCATATTATCAGACACCCCTGCCCCCCTTCTTCAAGTGTTTGCCAGACCGAGGCGTTCACTGCGCATGCGCCAGCAAGGTCAGACGGGCTGCTCGCCGAGTAAATCTTCAAAAATTTCTCGCATTCCTCAGACTTCGAGATCGGCTGACGGCTTTGGCGATTAGGTAGTAAAAAAGTTTTCATTACAAATTATCTTCTATAACACCAGCTGTGAAAATGAACATTATTAACTGTAATTCCCAAATAATCAGGGAGGGGTTCAGCCCAGTAGCACGAACCGCCACTGTTCGACATAAAAACAGCGTTTTCAGACTGCCGTACTTCAAAATGTACTAACCGGATGTGCGTGAAACTCAGATTGCGATATGCTCTAAACTTTGATACATACTTTTCACCAATAAAATATTGTCACCGTTTAAAGACCCATAGCAAAAGTAGACCAGCAGGAATGTTTCACGCTAGTTTAGCACTTTAGCTCTTTGTAGTTGCGGCATTTGACGAGCGCTTCAAGGTCACCCTTGAGGCTGCAGTTTCCTATGTCTTTTCATTCCAGGTCAGCTCCATAGTCACCTCCTTCACTTTTTGCCACACTTATGTAGACACATGCATAGGCTTACTGCTGCTGTCAAACTGGCAACGTTACATTTCTGTGCTAGTATTGTCTACATGCCAAGTGAGAGTGTAAGAGATTTTGGTCAGCGCGTAACATCGAGGTCTGGTGCTATGATGTGAGTATGGAGCAGCACCGGAATGATGGGGTAGGGGAAACGGGAGATCCCCGAGGAAACCCGCCGACCAACGGCATCGTCCGGCGCGATTCCCACGTGCGAAAATCCGGGGACCGACCCCGCCGGGAATCGAACCCGGATCGCCCTGGTGAGAGGTGAATGGTCTGACCATTCGACCACCGCGGCCCCTTTCTACATGCCAAGAAAGCAAGTCAAGTGACTGGGAGAGAGATCGCGAACTGCACCAGTTGCTCATATTTCAATGCAGATTGTCCCTCACAGACCACAGTTAGGGGTCAGTTTACATGTATTTCCCAGTCTCTGCGACCCTAAGTGTACTGTATCATTTTACTCGCCTTCTCATCCCCTACAACGTGGCAAAGATCTTTAAGGCTCGGTTTCAGTCGCCATATTAAATTTTATTGTTTTTCGCTTTTTTGGAATTCTGAAAAGAAAATGTTAAATATGCGATTATACCTCAAATTATATTTACATTTTGCTACAGTACAGACCTTGCGATTTTGCTGTTAACTTATAATTACGCCGCAATTTGTATGGCAAATTTTTCAATACATATTCATAATTTACCCGACAAATTGCGGCGTAATTATAAGTCAGCAGCTAAATCGTAAGGTCTGTACTGTATGTAGCGAAATGTTAATAGAATTTGAGGTATAATCACATATTCAACAATTTTCTTCTCAGAATTAAAAAAAAAAAAAAAAGTGAAAAATAATAAAATTCAATATGGCGACTGAAACCGAGCCTTAAGCACTATTAAGGAACAGCTCGTATATCTGACTCGCTGCAACACTGTGATGTAACTACTCGTACCGTTAACGATAAACCTAGGTTATTTTTAACTTACAGGATAACTTTTTCCCACTCACAATGCTAGAAGAAGTAGAGATGTTAGTCAGTACCTAATGTATTGGTCTTTAGTGCTGGTGAGGGGTGACATGAGGTGAGTATGGAGCAACGCCGGAATGAATTGGCGGGGAAACGGGAGATCCCCGAGAAAATCCGCCCACCAGCGGCATTGTCCGGCACGATTCCCACATGCGAAAATCCGGGGACCGACCCCGCCGGGAATCGAACCCGGATCGCCCTGGTGGGAGGTGAGTGCTCTAGATACTGTGCCAACTGCGGCTTCTTAACAATGTTGGTTTTTATGTATTTTTCTTTAAGAAATCTCAAACTTTAATTAGATGGATAAAGTGTTTTTTTTTTTTTACACTCTGCTCCAGTTACGGTATCTGTAATGACCACAAAAGTAAAACATTTTACGAGTCCGAGCTACCACGCAGGGTTAAGGGGGAGAGAATTTTACTGTATTTTTAGTTTTTCAGCCATAACATTTATTCAAATTGTATTATAAAATATTTAGGATAAATTTTTGATAAATTGCTTGACGTAAATAATAATAGAATCGTTCATTAATTTGTCGTGCAGGATCATTACAAGGGAATTCTTGAAAGCCTATAATTATCTTGCAATGATTCTGCATGACAAATTAATAAAAGATTTCATTATTATTTATGTCAAGCAGTTTATAAAGAATATATCATACGCTTAGTCAAAGAGAAGATTTTGATAATAAATTCTGAATAAATGTTATAGCCCAAAAACGGAAAATACAATAAAATTGTCTAACACTTCCCCCTATAAGGTGGGACATTGTCGCCATATTGGATTACATTATGTATCGCTCTTTTTATATTCTGAGAAGAATAGTGTAAAATGTGCGATTATAGCTTAATTCTATTTACCTTGCGCTTCAGTACAAGCATCGCGGTTGCATATTTAACGTATATCTAGGCCGCAATCAGTCGCACAAAACTAAGAATACGAAACAAACAGTGTAACTGATTGTGGCCTAAATATACGTTGAAAGTTCAACCGTAATGCTTGTTACTGTAGCGCAAGGTGAATACAATTAACGCTACAATCGCACATGTTGCTTTTTTGTTCTCAGAATTTTAAAAAAGGAACAAATAAAATAATCCAATATGGCGACTGATGTCCCACCTTAAGAGAAGTCCTCGACTGGTGCATGGACGGCGTTGCAGCATGTCACGCGCATACATTTTTACGAGAAACCGCTTAACTTATTCATATTATGTTTACCTACGAAAAGAACACACACTTGAAATTATGCTTCTATTTTTCCAAAAATGCAGCACGCTTGTTAGAAACATGATATTCGGGCCTCTCAAAATGGCTAAAAACGGGTATTTTAGACTGTTGTAACTCCGAAAATATTACCTGAATTCGTAAAATGCAAAACGAGAAGCATGCGTTGGTCTTTACTTCAAACTATTCAAAAATAAAATATTGGGGCCACCGCTTAGTGTCCCATAGTAAAAAGACTACAACGGAAACCTTGCACGCCAGTTTGGCGCGATGCTAATAGAGGCGATATGCTTCTCGTCAAGCGTGGGGCACTGGCTCTTATCGCTACGCTGGTCCCGCGCGTCAAAGGTGGAAATTTGACACCGCGAAGGACTCCTCTTAAGGGTGCAGTCTACATCAGTTTACAACATAATTTTTAATTTTTATATTTTTTACCAGAAATTTTGTTTTCTTATTTTAGACATGGATTGTGACTAAAATTTCCTCTTAGGAAATTTTCGTATATCACATAGGTTTTGCGAAATGACTCGTAAACATCTCAATTTGCACTTTACAGTTTTATGCTCGCCACTAAAACTAACTGACATACCAAACCGAAAAAATTCGCAGAGTTTAACAATGTTGTAGGCTATAACTTGACACACACACATATATATATATATATATATATATATATATATATATATATATATATATATATATATATATATATATATATATAGTGTTGTTTAAACATTTTTTGAAATTTTTAAATTTTCATTTTAAAATTCAGCAAGACTGCCGAGCGATGTGCAGAACTTCAGGCGTTACCAGAATATTCGTAAACTGCTCATCGCATATGAGAGGTTTCAGTTTAGGAATATCACACGTGTTTATGTCAATTTACAAATTCACAGCTATTTATTAAAGCATATTTTCTTGCGGCTAAAAATGGTGAAAATGAGTGTTTTTGCAGTATATTTTTGGCATGTAAATCTTGCAGCAGAATGTTTTAATATGTATATGCGTGCACAGTGCACATTTAGCTTCAATATTATATCACATGATGATAGGGTCACCGATGAATGCCTCATACAGGCGCGTTGTAGGCTAGAAGACCGCATACCAGTTCAGCGACGTGATACGCGTGCTTAGATACTACCCTGATAGCAAAATCAGCTTGAAGCAAGCTAATTAGTCTTCACACGACAAGCCTGCAGCGAGCTTGCCAGGAAAGCTTGATGCAAGATTGCTGCAAGCTTGTAGCAAGCTTGCCTCCTACAAGGCAGGATACAAATAAAAAAACAGGCTTGACTCAAGCTTGAATCAAACTTTCCAAATAGGATTCGTAATGTCAAGCCTAAATCAAGTGAATTGCAGGCTTGCCGCAAGCTTACAAGCTATCTGGGATCGACCTCAAGTAATACTAATTTTTTAAGAAAATAAATTAAAAAATTATTTGTTATCCTGTGCTCAATATTCTATTGATGAACATTTAATGCGTAATTTTGTAATTGAATTTGTGTTTGTAAACATTGTTGGCATTGTAAAGATATGTTGACATGCTCTATACCCTGGTTGTCATCGGACGCTAACTGGGATCTTTTAAAAAAGTGAAACTGATGAATAAATAAAAATAAATATATATTGATACTGCGGTAATGTAATGCCAAAGACAGCGGGAGAAAGTATATCGCGCAATTCACACGGTAAGAGCTACTTCCATGATGCTAACTAATGCGATGTAACATCACCGTGTCGGCTAGACTCGACGTTTCCTCCCAGAGAGGGACAGCGAGCACCTCGCCAGATGGCCGCCCGCTACGTGGGATACAGTAATTACCGCCATAACTTCCGCTGGGCCTCGTCAACAACTCCGCGGCGGCGGGCAAGGAAGTCTTATCAGCAGTCGCGGATCTCTCACGTGTGTGAGCGTGCTGTGGTCGGCGGCGGGCGGCACGATTACAAGGCCCGCACCTCGCGATATGTTGCCGCCAGTCGGCGCGGTAATGAAAGAGCTGCACCGCGAGCTTGCCAGGGGCAGGGCAGTGGCTCCCGTCAGCAGTGTGCCGCCTCTCCTATCACTCCACAACCCCCCCCCCCCCAACAAGAAACTTCTTCCAAGGCGGGGTACGGGTAGGGTTACCACACACACTGAGAATAAAGAAAGGAGGACGTTTCGTGTAAAAAAACAGACAGTCAAAATATTTAATAAGAACGGGAAATATTTTCATAGATCCATGCCTGCTGGCGTCAGAAGCGACGCCAAAACATGAAATACTTCCCCATTGTCCCAACAAAAATGTCGATTGCATGATAAGCAATGACATTTCGAACAATTGCTTCTGCTTTGATTCTAGCACATCAGATATTTCTTGCAGTTTCCGAAACACCTTCAATAGCTTTATTTTGCACATTAAAATCCAATTTATTTGTTAGCACCACTAGACACCTCCATCCCCCATATTTGACCTGAGGTGTAAGTACGTTTACTTTTTAAGGCCATTATATGTTTTTTTTCCGCATTAGTACAAAAAAATTAACGTAATAATTTTAAAAATTCAAGACCACGAGCACCCACACGATGCACAATTAAATGTAGGCGTTTTGCAAAATAATGTACCGTTCGATCACAGAAAAAATGTTGTTTGTTTGACTGTCGCTTATTTAATAACTATATTTGTGATACTTTAACTGCGAAGATCTGAAAAACTACGAGGGTTATTGATACCTATAAAAAAAAGTCAAGTACATATTATGATACAATGTCGGAATTCTTCGATATGAAAATTATCTAGCTTTAAAAATAATATTTTCAAAATCGCTGTTAGAACTACTGATGTGGGTGGCCTTAAGAGACTGTGTCATCTCTTTTGTTGAAGTTTTCCGTTTTGTTTTAATAATTTAAGGATGCAGTAACTATCGGCAATGTACTTAACATAAACATTACATTTTACGATTAGGTGCGTATTTATAGATTAAATGAATTAGTACTAGGTGTTATTTATAGTTTATTGCGCGTCGAAAGATAATTATTACCTTCAAATTTTAATTAGTTTAGTTATTCCGTGATTACCCTTAATACTTCGAGTACAATGTGCGTAATGAAAGATAACGCAATTAGCTAGGTCCCTTCTGAAATGTTTTCAAATAAATTTGGCCGAATCCGGAATCGGGGAGAAATTAGGGAAAGTCTCCCCCACCCTAAAAAATATCACAGCTGGATCCACCCCTGATTCGCTGTGGCAATGAATCAAAATATAAACGCCTTGATGAAATACATAACTTCCTTTTATGAAATGTGCGTCATTTAGGCTGTATGTAGATGTAGCGGAGCGGGGATGGTTCCATTCGAGAGGTGTGGGTGTAAAGTTTTGTTACCCACCGCTGTCAATCGCCATCATGCGTTGGAATAGTGAGGAGCGTGCATTTGCCGTTGAGGCGTACTTTTTGAACATACGTTCTGTGATATCAACCCAGCACGCCTTCCGAACTCGCTTCAATATTGCCCGGTTGGGCCTTGTCCCGAACCGGGAATAAATTGTTAAACGGGTCACTGCGTTCAGACAAACCGCGAGTGCTGCAAGACGAAGAACTGGAGTCGTTCACCCCATTAGATCACATGAGAAGATTGAGGCAGTGAGAGCTGCAATCTTGCGATCCCCACGTCGTTCTGCGCGCAGACATGCGTCAGAACTTGGACTTTCCGATCGTTCAGTGAGGCAAATTCTTCACGAAGACCTTCATCACCAACCTTACAAGTCGGCGATTGTGCAGGAACTCTCAGAATATGACTTCAATTCACGGAGGATTTAAAATAATCCCACAAAAAAAATCACAAGGTGCCAAAATCGGAGGAGGGAGCGGGCTGGCCACTCCAAATCGCCTATTATTGTGATGATGCGCTCCGGGAAGTGTTCCCCTAAAACAACCATCGATGCCCTTGAAGTGTGGGCCGTTGCCCCGTCTTGTTAAAACCAATGTCCCGTAAGTCCAATTCATCAAGTCGAGGAAAAAAAAAGTCCTCCAACATGTTCGCATACTGGTCTGAGTTCACTGTCACTGAGATCCCATTTTCTTCGAAAAACCAGGGACTAACAATCCCAGCTGATGAAATTGCACACCACACTGTGAGTTTCGGTGATGCAAAAGTCTCGGGGATTGGTGTCAGCCCAGTAGCGCATGTTCTGTTTGTTGACTGTCTATCTATATGTGTGACCGAATTGAACGGCGCCATATTGCAGCCCATAACATCCTATATCCTACATCAAAGTTTTTGTAGTTCCCCCGGACTGGACCCCATTCTGATAATAAAAAATTCGAATAGTTGGATTTTTTTTTCCGAAAAAAAAAAGTAAATATATTATGTATTAAAAAAAGAAGAGTTTATTTTCGGTGCGATATGTATTTTTAATTAATTTATTGAAAAGGCAACACGTTTTCATGTTATGTAGTGTATGTACATTTGCTGAACATCTCGGTCAAAGTAAGGCGAATCGCAATACGTGTGTGTGTATGAACGTTTCTGTCTTAAATTTTTTTTTGAAAGCGATTCGGATGATTAGCGATTCGAATAGTCGACGTACTGATAATTAAAGTTCTACTGTATTATACATAACTATCTCAAGTCATTAAGTAAAGCATTTTTTCCACTCTCACCGTCACAGATTATTCTGAAAGCCAGTGTGAACTTGGTAACTCATTAAAACTCCTTCAATAAATACAGTAGCAGCTACCAAAGCTGTTGTCAGGACGTGTGATTTCAAGCAGGTAACCAAAGTGGCCACTTTAGAAATTATTTTCTGTTATTCAGGCACCAGAGCCTTGAATTGGTAAGGGGATCACGTAGGAGTCTCTTTTGCCTCTGGGAGAATGAAGACGGCGTGTGCGCGCTTTCTTCCGGGTCGGGAACCACACATACGTTAGAAACGCACAACTTAGAACTGTCATATAATAGAATACACCACAAAAACCACACACATTAGAAATTGCAAATGTTAGAACAATCACACGGTAGAAACACATAATATAGAACACACATTTGTTAGAAACACAGATGACAGAAACGTCTTATGTAAGAAACACAGATGTTAGAACACCCAT
>PNEQ01004069.1:8424-21853 GCA_003012365.1 Medauroidea extradentata
TCAAGCATTTCTTTTTTTTTTTTTTTTTAGTGAAGACGAAATCAACGGACAAAGGGTTTTTCTCGAACAACACTTTGCAACTTGGAAAACAATTACTGGAACAAGGAGCTTTCACTATTTCAAGCCAGCATCAGTAAATGAAATAGTAGCAAAGAAAACAAGCCTGGACTCAAAAATTTCCCTCCGATACAAAATATTCACAGCTGATAATCCAGTACTAATTGGAATGACAAAACTTCAATGTTATGTTGCTTGTGTGTATGAATGAAAATGGTGGATTGGAATAGTTCAAGAGATAAATGAAGAGGAAGGAGATTATAACATTCAATTCATGCACCCTCATGTATCTAGCAGAAAATTTTTCTGGCCAGAAAAAGAAGACAAATGTTGTGTGTGCCCTGAACACATCTTGTGTGTGATAGAACCTCCAGAAACCACAATAACACAAGGACGACTCTACACACTCAATTTTTCCACAGAGAAGAAAATGGATATACAGTAATGTGAGAATCACTGAAGGCATCAAAATTGTAAAATAAGAGTGAGTTCTAAAGCCTATAATTTTTACTATATTTGATGTTAAGAAATTGAACAACTACAAAGTTACTGATGATATTTGACATGTATGTGTACCTAACACCAGACATTACTATGCTTTTACTTAATGATTAAATGGAATTACAGTCATGTAATGTTTACACTTGACTCTTAGTAGATAATAACATAACTTCCAGGCCTTTGAATTTCCCAGATTGATTCACAGGTATTGTTGTTTTGTTGTTAGTACTGTCCACACACGTATTTGCCAGTTAAGTTTTATAGAGATATTAATTTACACAAGTGAACCTAATTAAATGATTTCACCATTGTTAAGTTTATTTAAATGTAAGTGTAAAATATAAATGTAACAGTTGTGCCAATATTTTAGGACTGGATTTGAAATTGGTTAAACGGAACAAAAAAAAATGTAAAAGTTGACAGTTTAATCTCAATGGAAACTCAAAAGCTCACTTGTTTTTTTTCCATCATGTAGAAAGTTTTGTCCTCTTTGCAACGGTATATGGTTTTGTGCGGTTATCTTGTGACAGAAAAAAGTTGTAGAGGATTTTCAGACTGCCTGTAAAATTAAATAAATTTTTTTTCCCTTACTTTCAAAGTAAATTTTAATTATGATGGTGACACTAAAACACTAATTCCAATACATCAATAAAATCAGCATGAAATTCTTAGTATACTACCAAATTTTCAGCTAAACCGGTGCATAATTGTGATTATGAAGAGAAAAAATAAGATAAACTGTCTGTGTGGGTGGTAGTACATAAAGTTTCATCAAATTCTGAGACGGGTGGGTTACGTGCTCTGGATGATTACGAATGGAATAACCCATCTGCTATCTAGGTGGTACCTCATTCTATGTCTTTTTTTCCCAATAGGGATGCAAGGGTCCATAATCAAAAGTACAGTAGAACCCCAATTTAATGCAATGCCACGGGACCCGAAAATGTTTACTCTAAATTGATGTTTCGTTAAATCCAACTTCATATTTTTAACCCCCCCTCCCCGCCAAAAAAAAGTTAAATCCTTAGGCATGTTTCGTCAGAATTAAAGGTAATTTTAAAAGAGTCTGTTGGTTCATAACACTATCAGTACACATTTACCATCAACAGGTAAGCCACAGCCGTGAAAAGAAAAATAGATCAACGAAAAAACTTAAAAAACTTACCAGTGAAACACTCGGCGAGCGTGCGCATGGTGAGTTAGGCCGTCCTTGCACGCCCCATCAACACGTGAGAAGTGATGACTAACACAGCCGAGCCGTCAATATTTCCCTCTCTGTCCTGCCCGCTCCACCAACAAAATTCAAGAAATTCCCATGAAAAATTGTAAAAAAAAATTTATGAAAACTGAGTTAAAAGTTTGTGAGACAACGGTAAAATAATAATTAAATATGCGCGGTAGCTGCTATTATAGCTTGAACGCAGCTGCGCTCGTGAAACAAACTCTTTGGTCTGCTCTCTAAAAATACTTTGCACTTGAGCGGTTTTTAGCAGCGGAGAAACAAATTATTTATGTTTGCGGTAGTAAATTGGTTGTTAAAAAAATCTGCATTAATAATATTACGTAAATTTTTTATAAATTCGTTGGATTTATCACGGGACGCAAGAGTAAATAATCACGCTGGACACCTGTAACGCGACCCGCCCTCGGGCCGCGCTTTCCTCACTGCCAAGGGATTTCCTAGGGTTCTTTTTTCTTCGAAGTGGAGCTAATTGCAAGTTTGTTAGAGGGATTTTCACCAAATAAAAATACGTTCTGTTACTTCTGTACACTGGCGTTTCCACGACCCTCAACTACCAGCTGATTTATTGTTTAACTTCCACAATTACAACAGGAGATTTGACCAACATTCACAAAAGCACCAGCGTACCAGTGGGCAACGTTCCAGATACATCAAGTACTACATAAGCTCGTGTTAGGGTGCGGTCAGTCCCGGATGCGTGCGGATCGCCGACTCGGGTTTTCGCGGCCGCTGCTTGCTAGTATGACAAAAAAAACCTCTCTCTCCACAACTATATTCCCAGAGAAAACCAAAATATCAAAAGACACTAATGGTGCACTCAAAGTGCCCACAGCTCTCCGAGTCAATCAAGTGGTAATGACCGTGACGAGCCCTTGCAGCATCACCATTCGGCCGCCCCACAAAACGCACCCGCCGACGTCCCGAGTCTAAACCCTTCTAACCTCTCGCCCGTCCGTCCGCTTCCCTCGCGCCCGTCCTGCCGCACCCTGACCGAATTCCTCCGCCTTACAAAATGGAGTACAGTTTATGCTTGCCTGTATGCTCAAATTTTGGTGCTAACCAACAGGATTAGTTCGCACCTGCTTAAACAGTAATATAATTATCCAGGACATAATTTAAGATGTAGAAAAATAAACAGGATAACACAGTTTTTAAACAAATAACAAGTGGATCAGGGCGCAAGAATATAGTTCCCCTGGAAGCCACACTTCATCAGCAAGTTCTCAGAACATTGCGCAATACAGGCCACACCACCTCACAGCCAATCACAACACTGGATCCTGAAAGTTACCATTTATGGCAAGGCTTCCTTGAACTGCCAGAGCTGGGCCGGCGCCACCAAGTCGCATCCCTTAACAGCTCATATATCTCTAAGAAGCATGAAATTTAACAAGAATTACATTATTCAAAATATTTCAAAATTGGTTGCTTGTTCGACCAATTGCCATAACATGAAAGTTACTTGAAATTCTCTCCTGATGAATTTGGTACTAAACAAGCTAACAAAAATACCACATCTAACTGACTGCCTTCCAGCAATCCATAAGTAAAAACCAATGGTTCAATTTCCACACTGCAGCTACAGGTAGCACCTATCTCTGTCCATGTCCTTGGTCCTCAAACCACTCACTTACAAAACATAGTCAAATTACACAATTATGCCTACTATTACAGTTTAATATGAGGGAAAGGATAATTACCACTAACACTTAATGTCCTAAACATAAGGTATGCTGGTGAGTTCCAGTGCCTTTTACAACCCCCCCAGAGAAAGTCATCCTGATGGCCACACCATGCCATTGGGATGGCGTTCTCTTCTCGCACGCCTAGGTTCGTCACACCCTTGATTTGTATTGACAATCACTTGCTCATCACCTTTACACATTACATAAGATTTACACTGCACAAAACAAAACCCTGACTCCCTAAGAAAAATACAAAACAAAACATCAATGATAATTGCGGTTCTTACTTGCCCTGACTACACAGTTGGGTGTGCAACAGCATGTCCAACCTGGATTCAGCCATGGCACGTCCCCTACCTTCGTTCACATACTCAAGTGACCACTGAGCGTTGCACAACCAGTCACACCAAAACGGGAGGTTTTCATGAACCATATTTTAAACAGTAAAAGCTACGTGTATCTGTTTCTTATTCACACAAAACCGTTGGTAACCTGCTCCTCAAAACAAAACAAAAACAATGTGTGGGGCCTGCCTTGACTCTCCAATTAAATAAAGGTTAACAAGTAACCTGAAACCACACAATTACTCTTATGTACCTATTATTAAGATTTAAGATAATTATGAGTAGGTGTTGTATGGACCAAAATCACAAATGAAATTCAAAGCAGTAATTATGGGACTAGTTAAGGCCACGCTCAATGTCATGCCCTATCACCAATCAGCACATAGCATTAACCCTACTCATCCTCCACAGTGGATTCCCTACTTACTTATTCCAACATTATTACCAAAATAAGGCTTTAATAGCCACTGATTAAATACACCACGCACCTCAGCATCAGCGATACCACTTAGTTCCCACACATTAGTGTTCACTTGTCTGCCTAGCCTGAACGGACCTTCATACAGTAGATGGAGCTTTTTCGTTTCTTTATGCAAGTAGTCGCTTTTCTCACACACTCTAAGTAAGACTAGATCCCCTACTTGAAACTGCTTGCACAGTCTCCTCTGCTGGTTCCCTCTCTTTAATGCAGCGTGCTTAAGTCTGAGATGTACCTCCTTCACCCTATCTTCTCTACTCAGCTCGTCACCTGCAGGAAACACACACCCTCCAGCTAGTTCATCCCGTTGTCTCACCCCAGTGGTAATCTCCCGTGGTGAAAAACCTGTCCCACTATGTATCTGCTCATTGAGAACCCAGTTAATCAATGGAACTACATCTTCCCACTTACTATGCTTTGTATGGCTGTAAGTTCGCAGCAGCCTCCCTATTTCTCACATCACCCTCTCGCTAGGATTGCTTTGAGGATGTCTGACAGAACTGTAAACTACTTCTGCTCCTGCCCAGGCGATTTCCCATCTCCACATATCCGAGGTAAACTGTGTCCCATGATCAATTGAGTACCCTCTGAGGTACACCATACTCATTGAAATACTGACTAATTAATTTGTTGACACAGGCAGCAGCCGTGGCTTTCTTTAAAGGATAGCAACAAACTAACTTCGAAAATACATCTAATACTACAAACAGATATTGAACACCGCCCCGACTCTTCGCTAACGGCCCATACTAATCAACAGCAATCAACTGGCCTGGCCCTTCGGGGATAATGGGTTGCCATTCGCCCTCCCAGCTTCTATTTGGAATACTTGGCCTTCTGACAGATGTCACAAGTTTGCAAAATTTTCCTAATACTTTTCTCCATACTGACCCAGTAATAGCTATTGGTTGCCAACCAAAAAACCTTCTTAGCCCCAAAATGACCATTGCTGCGATGCAAGTGCCAAACAAGCCTCTCCACCCAACGCTTAGGCACACACAACTTCCAATCTGCAGTGTCTAATTTCTCTCTCCTAAACAGTAACCCCCCAGAGATGCAGTACCATTGTTTCAGATTTGTTGTTCGGGCACTACTTTCCTTCTGGCTGTTGCTTTTCAAGGCCGCGATAATTTCTCCCCACACAGCATCCTCTCGCTGCCTCACATTTATCTGGCTTATCTTCCAATACTATCTCCTCCCCCTCCATCACAGTGCGGCTCAAAAGATCGGCGTCTCAGTTTTCACTACCCTTCACATACTCTATCTCTAACTGGTACTCTTGCATGGCGAGACACCAACGCATCAAACGGCTTCCCATGAGCTTGCACGACATTAAAAAAGATAACGAATTGTGGTCTGATAATACAACTACCCGACTCCCTAGTAGTAAATTACGTAGCTTCTCCAATCCCCACACTTCAGCAAGACACTCGCGCTCAGTAACTGTGTATGCGCGCTCAGCTGGATTGAGCGTCCTACTCAACACAGCTATAAGCTCTTCTTCCCCCTCATCTCCAAGCTGAAAGCACTTAACCCCTATACCGTAGCTCGACGCTTCGGCGCTCAAGAAAAACGGTTTGTTTACATTAGGATGCTTTACTATACAGTTGTCAACAAACAAGTTTTTCGCCCGTTCAAAACTGTCTTCACATTCCCTACTCCATTGCCACTTGCAACCTTTCTTTAATAACCTTAGTAACGGCTCCACAGCATCGGAAAATCTTTCGGCAAAACGCCGACAAAAACTACACAGCCCTAAAAATCCCTTTAACTCTTTCACTGATCTCTGTCTCGGAAAATTCCTAATTAATTTTACTTTATTAGGGTCAGGCCTAATGCCCTCTGCGCTTAGTTGAAAACCCAAAAACTTAACTTCTTTCCTCAGAAATTGTAATTTTGACAATTTTAATGTTAGTTTCACATCTCTAAGCCTGGCTAATAGCTCGCTCCAATTTCGCAAGTGTTGTTCAAAGGTCTCAGTTGCGATCAAGATATCATCAACATAAGTGTGCACTACTGATTCTAACTCTGGCCCCAATGAAACGTCCACAGCTCTGCCAAACTTCCCAACACTATTTGGTAGGCCGAACGGTAACACCTTAAATTGATACGATCGCCCCCTGTACAAGAAAGCAGTGTACTGCCTATCTTCCTTTCGTAACAGCACCTGCCAATACCCTTTTGTGAAGTCTGTGGTGCTGATATACTTACTACCGTAAAAGGACTCGAACAACACACCAGGTTCTACCGCACTTTGCCTATCAGGCACTATACGATCTTTTAACCCGCACGAGTCAACACATATTCGTACACTTCCGTCGCTTTTCCTCACACACACAAGCGGACTGACAAACGGGCTGTTTCCTCGCTTTATAATGCCCTTGTCTACCATCTCTCTGATTTGTCTATCGACCTCCTCGCTACATGCTCTAGGTATCGGATAACTTTTGCCCTTAAATGGTGTCGTGTCTGTCATGGGGATGGAAGCAACATACTCAGTCGTCAGACCTGGTTCATCGCGGAACACATCGCGATAACGGTACAACACGTCCCGCAGCTGTTCTTTCTCTCCCTCACTCCCCTCCTCCACACCGGCCAATACGCTGTCCAACCTCTCCTCCCAGCTACACGCTGACACACGGCGCATGCTTATTCTTCCCCTCCTACTGCACGCGCTAACTCTCTCTCCTCTCTTCCCCTCTCCCATTCTTCCACATACTGCACACGCAGCGACCCGCCTCCTCGCTCAAACACCGTTGTACCACTCAACATGCTATACGACCTCGTGTTTATGAAGATACTGCCCGTCTCAAAGCTTACTATAACCTTGTGCGCTGACATAAAATCAATTCCAATTATAATTTCCTTGGTTAGTTGCGGAATTACCAAACAGTTAGCGAAATACTCATCTGATCCTACATTGAAGCTCAAAAATACTTGTTTATTCACTTTCTTGCTTTTCCCTCTCGTTGCTCCTATTATGGTTAATTGTGGTACAGGTAGCACTGGGTACTCATATCCACGCTTGTTTAAATCCTCCAAATAACTCTCAGTTACACCTGACACCTCCGACCCAGAGTCGAACAAAACAGAAACTCCCTGGTCTCCTACTATACATGCTAGTTCTGGGACTGCTCGGTCTTTAACCACAGTTTCAGCCTCGCTCAGCAAAAAACTTCTATCGTCAGTGAAAATAACATCTAGGTTACTGCAGGTTTCTACTACTTCAACTGGCTGCCTTGTGTCAGTCTGGATCTGCCTAACCCGACAGCTTACGCTAAGCGATCCTCCCCGTTTCCCTGAGTAGCAACGCGATTGTTTACGTTGTACTGGTCTCCGCTTCTTCTCTCTTCACCCTGTCCACCACCTTCCTCTATACGCACATCCCCATTCGCCGTTCCGCCTGCATTCCTATCACTCCTCCACCTGTCTCTCCTTTGTCCGTTCCACCCCCCTCTCCAGTTACCGTTGTTGTGGTTTGGCTGGCCCCCCACCGTACCTCCCACTCTGTCATTGCTACTATTGTTTTCTTCCGGATTCTGGTTATTCCTATGCTCGGGCACGGGCCCGCTTCTGTCACCGATCTGCTGGCTACTCTGAAACCCTCCTAGCCTACGCTCATGGTTATTTTCCGGAACCTCATGTCCTGGCCTGTAAAATCCGCCCCTCTGTTCTCTCAGTGCGCTAAGCCTGTCTAATTCTTTCAGCACCTTTCGGAGTTGCTCTATTGTTGCAATTTCCTTGCCCACTAACACTTCCTGCACTCGGATAGGAGATTGTGTGTATATCATGGTGATTATCTCCTCCTCGCTTAACGGCGCGTCATAGTACCTAGCTCTCCCTACCACACTACTTAGATGGCCCTCAAGGTTCCCTTCAACACACCGGCCACGGTACAGTTCCGCTCTATCAGTCCCCTGAATCCGCTTGTCCCAGTATTCAGCGATAAATTCACACTCAGTCAGCGAAGTCCATAATCCGGTGATCACACAGCTTCAGCCAATGGCTACTTGCCTCTATTATTGACCGCCTGGCCACTACCAGCTTCTCGTCACTTCCACAACCATACACAGAAAAAAAATCATTTAAATTACAGAGATGTTTACACGGGTGAACCTGACTATTTCCGGAGAACTTCGGTATGTCACGCTCGTGGTACTGTTGCGCATAGCGTATGCCCTTACACGTGTTATCTCCCAGTTTGTTTACTTCCTTCGGCGTCACGCACGTAGTTCTTTCTACCTCCACCCTTCCTATCATATCCCCCTGTGTTGAGTTGCCTTGCTCACTGTTCCCTTGCAGCACACTAACCGCCTGTTCTATTATCATCATTCTACCTCCTAGCCTCGTTATCTCCTGGCTATGTCTGCTAACTTGCTCGCTGACGTCACTCGACCTTCTCTCGGCCTGCTCCTGCCTGCTCTCTAAAGCACTTGTGCGGTTCTCCACCTCGCCCAGTCGCGACTCACAGGCACTCCCAAAACTAATCTGCCTAGCCATCACTCTGTCTGCTTCCTCCCTCATCACCTTCCTTCCCGCAGCCCGCTGATCTGTACACTCTGCTTGCGGAACTTATTTTCGACAGATATTTGAAAAGCATTCTGCCCCTTGCTAATCTCCCTTAACATGTCCAATATTTCTCCATTTTCCACAACATGCGGTGACGCAGGCGGACTCTCTGTAAAGAAACGATAGTGTGCATCGTCTGCACCACCATCGCTGGCATTACCTTCCATCTCCCTACTTTCGTCTTCTACATGGCTTTCCTCATTACTTTCACTAGACATATTTTCTCCTGCCTCGCGCCTCACACTCCCTGAGCGCGTGTCTACTGGTGCCATGACCGTCTCCAGTGTTAACACCACACGAATTGCGTGCAAAACAGACTCAACTCAGTCTTTTAAGAAAATTTACAGTTTGTTTACATATTGTACTTAATTATTACGTCTAAACTCCTGCCCTGATCCACATACAAACGGCAAATGAGCGGAAAAAAAAACGCAACAAGACAACAAAGAAAAAACTAAAAAAAAAAAAAAAAAAAACATTCCTTTTTTACAAACCCCTCAAGAGGCCAACAACATTTCTCCGCGCACACAATGCTGAACACACACATTACTTCCAATGAAAGTCTCACTGACCTTGGGCATCCTGCTTTACGGATACCTTATACGATGTTCTTCGTCTGCTCCTCTTCTGCTCGCATCTTCTTGCCGAGTACTATTTTCCTCGGGTCTACTGTCCGGGCGCCAGTCGTTGTACCGCGACCCGCCCTAGGGCCGCGCTTCCCTCACTGCCAAGGGATTTCCTAGGGTTCTTTTTTCTTCGAAGTGGAGCTAATTGCAAGTTTGTTAGAGGGATTTTCACCAAATAAAAATACGTTCTGTTACTTCTGTACACTGGCGTTTCCACGACCCTCAGCTACCAGCTGATTTATTGTTTAACTTCCACAATTACAACAGGAGATTTGACCAACATTCACAAAAGCACCGGCGTACCAGTGGGCAACGTTCCAGATACATCAAGTACTACATAAGCTCGTGTTAGAGTGCGGTCAGTCCCGGATGCGTGCGGATCGCCGACTCGGGTTTTCGCGGCCGCTGCTTGCTAGTATGACAAGAAAAACCTCTCTCTCCAACAACTATATTCTCAGCGAAAACCAAAATATCAAAAGACACTAATGGTGCACTCAAAGTGCCCACAGCTCTCCGAGTCAATCAAGTGGTAATGACCGTGACCAGCCCTTGCGGCATTACCGTTCGGCCGCCCCACAAAACGCACCCGCCGACGTCCCGAGTCTAAACCCTTCTAACCTCTCGCCCGTCCATCCGCTTCCCTCGCGCCTGTCCTGCCGCACCCTGACCGAATTCCTCCGCCTTACAAAATGGAGTACAGTTTATGCTTGCCTGTATGCTCAAATTTTGGTGCTAACCAACAGGATTAGTTCGCACCTGCTTAAACAGTAATATAATTATCCAGGACATAATTTAAGATGTAGAAAAATAAACAGGATAACACAGTTTTTAAACAAATAACAAGTGGATCAGGGCGCAAGAATATAGTTCCCCTGGAAGCCACACTTCATCAGCAAGTTCTCAGAACATTGTGCAATACAGGCCACACCACCTCACAGCCAATCACAACACTGGATCCTGAAAGTTACCATTTATGGCAAGGCTTCCTTGAACTGCCAGAGCTGGGCCGGCGCCACCAAGTCGCATCCCTTAACAGCTCATCTCTCTCTAAGAAGCATGAAATTTAACAAGAATTACATTATTCAAAATATCTCAAAATTGGTGGCTTATTCGACCAATTGCCATAACATGAAAGTTACTTGAAATTCTCTCCTGATGAATTTGGTACTAAACAAGCTAACAAAAATACCACATCTAACTGACTGCCTTCCAGCAATCCATAAGTAAAAACCAATGGCTCAATTTCCACACTGTAGCTACAGGTAGCACCTATCTCTGTCCATGTCCTTGGTCCTCAAACCACTCACTTACAAAACATAGTCAAATTACACAATTATGCCTACTACTACAGTTTAATATGAGGGAAAGGATAATTACCATTAACACTTAATGTCCTAAACATCAGGTATGCTGGTGAGTTCCAGTGCCCTTTACATTGGACACCACTACATCCTGTCGGTAATAGAATTAATAGAGCACGCTGCACTGCAGCGCTTTCTAACGGAGACGCGAAGCACTATCTGTGAATTAGTTCCTGCGTTGTCCACCGCCGCGCTATGAACATTGACTACCTTGTTGCTCGATCAGTCGCTAGCTGCTAAGATAAGGATCTAGGCACGCTTCTTAAGCAACACAGCGTTACTCGCTTGGCTGCGTCAGTGCATGCTTATTTCAAAATACCGTAAGTCCTGCAATCATAGTTTTTTTTTTCTCAACGGATGGTTCAAGCTTTTCTACGGAGAATTAAGTAGATACTGCGGCCAGTGCTAGTATTTTTACAGACTTGTATTACAATTAATATTCCATTTTATCAAAGTCACTAAGTTATTTAATAATTTTTTGTTACTTTTTGAAGGTTCCTAAAAGTTCTTTCGTTAAATCACTGTTTTCGTTTTTCCAGAGTTGTTTAAATCGGGGCTGTACTGTACAGTAAAACCCCAGCTAACCAAACTCTGGTTAACTGAAACTCGGATTATCAGAACTGCCTTCGAAATAATAAACTTAAAAAAACACTATGGAATTAAGCGTGTGCGTGGGCGGGAGTGCGCTTGGCTATGGCTAGTGGAAAGGTGAACATCCCTGTTTAGTTTTTTTCCAGTCTAGTATGCCCGCTTCTCACACAGACACTGTGAATACAGGCTGCTAATTTTGGCTGAGCGAGGCTCTTACCAAGGCTCAATTCCACTCTACACACCCACCCAGGAGTGAGCGCACAACACTATCACAAATACAACAACACAGGTATACTAAATAGCTACAAAGAAAGCTAATCCAGATTCTTTACAAATTTGCATGTATTGATATTCCATAGCAGATACAAGTGAGCAATTACATTAAAATACCCAAACAGTGATCAAATTGGGCACGACCCTAATATACATCATCATTACCACCATTACTACCACTATTTTCATCACCATTTTTTAATTTTTTATTTGTAGCAGATATATTTTCTTTCTTATTTTAGACACAAAATGTGACTAAATTTGGCCTTATGAAATTGTTTTATCTCTCATAGTTTACGCGTGATGGCTTGTTAAAGTAATATTTTGCATGTTTCCGTTTTAACGACTACACTAAAACCAACTGATATACAAAACTCAAAAAAATCACAGTAGATAAAGATGTTGTAGGCTACAATTTCATGCTCATAAAAATAAAGAATAGAAATTATTTGTATTTTAAAAAAATTTATTGAATTTTTTAAAATGTTAATTTTCAGTTTCAGAATTTTTTAAAAATACAAATAATTTTTATTCTTTATTTTTATGAGTATTACATTATAGCCGGCAATGTCTTTATCCACTGTGATTTTTTTGAGTTTGGTATATCAGTTGGTTTTAGTGTAGTCATTAAAACGGAAACATGCAGAATATGACTTCAACAAGCCATTACGCGAAAACTATTCGACTACTCTTACTTTTAACTGGAGTGCACGTGTGCGGCCGCTCGTCGAGTACGCAAGAGAGACAGTGATATGTTTGCGCAGGCCGACTTGGGCCATTGAAAAGACATGCCTTTTAAATTTATTAAAGTTTTTGTTGTAAATTAATATATAATTATAATTGTAAAGTAATACTTTTTGCTTCAGAGGTTGTTTAAAAATATAGAGATTATAATTTGTCATTATATTTACTGTAGTTTAAGTTTTCTGTTACGATTTTACCTTGGTGCACTGGATGGCCGCCAGAGACGCTGCGGGGAGATAACAAGCGTCACTGGGGTCGGCCATATTTACTTATTGTTCGGTCGCGGAGGAAGGTGGCTGTGTGGAACGATGCATGAGCTGTGTGAGCTATGTGGCGTAGCAGCCATGCGAATTTGCCGAACTTTTATGTAATATTCTTGTTGTTTCTTGTCGCCGAGCCTAGGGCGTGTGCCTTTGACGAGGATGGTGTAGGTCTAAAAATGTTGTGGCGTGTTTGGTACTTTTGGAACTTTGTTTAAATTTCTCCAAAAGTTTCTTTGGTCAGAGCTGTTTTCTCTCGGGAGCGTCAGGCTTTAACGATCATTTAAGGTTATCATGATTGTGACCTAAAGTGTTTCGGTATGTAGAAGTCAAATTTTTAAGTTAATAGAAAAAAACTGTCACACCAACGAGTTGTAAGTTACTTGAGTAGCCTAGTGCAGTACTGTTGCGTGCCATGTTCCTGGAGGCCAGTGGTCGGCGGCTGTTTCGTAACACCTTGAGGGCTGGCCGATGACTCAAAGCCCGGGTGGCTCATAATGGGAAAACCGCCGACACTACGTCATAGATACCTGTCCCAACTGCGCCTTAACCCTTCGAGGGCTGCCGACGTGACTGCCAGCACATCCGAAACATGATGAAATATCTATTTTTAGACCCCTGTAATGCGGGGAATAACCGACTGTCTGGGCTAGTATAAAAGCACAGAATCGGCACATTTGAGGGAGTTCGCTATTGG
>PNEQ01004071.1:0-15041 GCA_003012365.1 Medauroidea extradentata
GGAGGCACGAAGGCGGCCGACCACGGCCGAGCGTAACCGAAGCACATTCTTGACGTCGGGAACGGAGAGGGGGGGAAAACGTCTCGAGTTCATTAGGACAACACACGGCGGCTCACAGATTCAAATTCACCAATCTTCTGGGAGAAAGCAGAGTCAATGTTTATGCATTCACAGCTTGTTATGTATGAGGACTGGGCGGAAAGGCCAGTACAAATGGTACGGCCAAAAGGTGATAGTCCTGGTAGATACGGAATCCACTGTGAGTGTTGTTAGTGAAGAATGGTGGAATGCGCTTATTGGTAGGAGAGTACAGTTGCTTGTATTGAAACGGGATTGTGCACGAATTGTAATGTGAAGCGTAATTGACTGTGTTTGGATGACTAAGTTGCACTTTAAGGTACAAGGACTCATGATTTCGGGATAGTTCTGAGATTTCACATGAATGTCCTTTTGGGTTTGGACTTTTTGTGTAAGAGTAGGGCTAAAATAGACTTAAAAAGGCGCACCCTCCTTTTTTATTTCGCCCATGATGAGGAGGTCCCCCTGGTAGTGGGTCCTTGGAGTGGGACTGTGTCGATGTATATGACCGAAGAGTGTCAGAGAGACCTAGATAAGTTGTGTATGGTGTTCTCTGATGTAATCGCAGAAAAAAAAGGTAAATGTGACATACCTCCTTACGAGTTTTGCTTGAAGGACGCGACACCCATTAGGATAAAGCCTTTTCCTTTCTCACCTCTTAAAATGGCCATATTTTCGCAGATCATGAATAAATTGTTGTTAGCTGAGGTAATCCGGTCTTCATCATCAGAATTCTCGGCTCCTGGATTTCTGGTAACAAAACCAGAGGGTAAGGGTTTTCACCTAATGATAAATCATTCTGGATTGAATGAGAGGATTGATTTGGACCCCTGTCCGCTTCCCACAGTAAAGAGCGCACTGCAGCATTTAGGTGAAGCTAATTATTTTTCGGTATTGGCTGTTAATAATAGTTTCTTTCAAATGGCCTTGCACCCAAAGTGTGGCAAATGTACCACATTCAGTACTCCTTGGGGCCATTATGAATTTAATTGCATCCCTATGGGTGCAAATTTTGGGAGCCAGGCTCTATCTAGGGTGCTCGATGAAGTCCTGCGGGAGGAAAAATACAAGTATGTGTTCAACTATGTTGATGATGTGATCATCTATAGTATGGATTGGATATTACACACATTGAACACCTTTGGGTTGTTTTGGGTTAACTTCACAAGGCTGGGCTTGACTATTAATCCTAAGAAGGTCATGTTGGGGAAGAAATGTGTTAGTATTTAGGCTATGTTATACGTGAGGGAAAAATTGGAGGTAGACCCGGATTGGGTAGCTCCTGTTCTGAATTTCTCCCAACCTAAGAACCTTAAGGGAGTGCAAAAATTAATTGGTATGGTAGGGTACTGTGCCCGTTTTATTAAGGATCTTGCGGACATTGAGCTCCCTTTGAACGTTTTAAAAAAGTAGGGGGTAGCCTTTGTATGGGGGGAGGAGCAAGATAGAGCCTTCCGTAAACTTAAGAGGTGTTTGTGTAGTCACCTGATCTTACAACTTCCACGCTTTGACAGAAGGTTTGTTCTGCATACTAATGTGTCTTCTATTGCCGTGGGGGCAGCCTTAAGTCAATGGATTGATGATAGAGGACAGTCCATTGGGCCCCCGTATCTTTTGCTAGCCAGGCCTTGTCGCAGTCTGAAAGATCGGGTATATATGAGAAGGAAGCTTATGCTTGTTTGTTTGGTATGGAGAAATTCCATAGTTTCTTGGATTGTTAGGAGTTTGATCTGTACACGGACAACCAGTCTTTGACCTGGATTTTATAACATCCCCATCAACTTGGTAAATTGGGAAGGGAGGTGTTGTGTCTGTCATGGTTTAATTTTAGAGTTTTTCATATTAGTGGCAAGCTCAACCCAGTGGCTGATGCTTTATCTCTCATGTTCAACGGGGGGATTTTGAACAAGAAAATGGTGAGGAGGAAGGGGGTCGAGTGGATTTCTTGGCCTTCATGGCTACGTTTCCGGAATCGTTCGGGGCTATTAAACAGCATCAGACTAAAGACCCGGAGTGTGTGGAGATCTGGGGAATACTAATTGCGGACCCCACACAGCCTTATTGTGTCAGTGAGGTGTTGTACTTCAAAGAAAGAGGTTCATTGCATAAAAGAGCCGTGGTTCCCAAGGGAGTGAGGCTGATGTTTCTCAGGTATTTTCACAACACCCCTTATGGAGGGCGTTTGGGTGTAGATAAAACAACACGTAAAATTGCTAAGGACTACTTCTGGCCATCTAAGAAGAAAGATGTTTTCCAGTATGTAAAAATGTGTGAGACCTGTCAATGTTTTAAACCGGCGCAGAATGCTAAGGAGGCACCTATGTATCACAAATTTCAGAATGACCTTGGTCGATGGTATATTTGGTCCTTTAGTGTGGTCTCGGAAAAGAAATGTGGCCATTTTGGTAATGACTGACGCATTTTCGAAATTTTTCCTTTTGCTCCCTATAAGGAGTTTGCAGTCCGGAACCATTGTGCGAACCTTGGTGGAAAATGTGTGGCAGTTGTTCGGTCCACCGAATGTGATGGTGACAGATAATGCAACTTCCTCTAATTCTCAGGTGTTTTGTGATATGTGTTTCACCTGGGGAACTAAACATGTTTTTTTCAAGTCCTTACTTCCCAAAGGGAATCGTGTCGAGCACCTTTATAATAATCTTAAGGCTTCATTGGCTATTTTCTGCTACCCTGTTCATACCCAGTGGGATGAAGAGATTCCCTGGATATATTTGGGCTTTAATAGGGCCCACCATGCATCTATGAATGAGATACCTAGCATTTAGTTTTTGGGAAGGGAATTATCTCATCCCCTTTTAAATGTGTGGGGCATTCCGCCCATTCAGGCCTCTCTAACAGAGGAAGAGAGAAAGGTTGTGTGCCAATGGGTAAAAGAAAGTTTGGAAGAAGCCCAAAGGGCAATGGCTACTAGGTATGACCAGGGTTGCCTTCCGACAAAGTTTAAAGTAGGGGATAAGGTCTAGTGTAGATACTTCCAACTTTCGGATTTGGCTCACAAAATTTTCTCCAAGCTGATGCCGAGGTACGTTGGACCTTACGAGGTCACAAAAATGTTGAAACTAAATACTACTGTGGTGAGCTTGAGTTCTGATTGCGATGTGGAAAGGAAAGCACATGTAACACACTAAAAATCTTATGTGTCCAGGAATAAGACGCAGTAGAAGGTGAATGGTTAATTTATTGTGAATGGGAAGCGGTTCCATTGCTGGGTGTGAGTGAGATTTGATTACCAGTTCAGATGGTGTGCCGGGGTAAAATGGGGAGATCGGTCCTATCCTTCATTTCCTTTGGTGCCTTTAAGATGAGTGTTCAGGCGGCTCTTACAGCGGGGTGCAGAACCAGGTAGTCCAGGTAAGAAGGAATAAAGCGGTGACCTCTTTCTATCTTTTGTTTCCCTCGGACCAGTGGTGGAACTTCTTGTGGTTGGATTCCTGCTCTCTTGGGATGTGTTCTGGGCCATCTCCCTACTGGAGATTTTAAGGGGGTGGGGTTTATGTCATGTGGGAGACACTTTTACGTTTTTAGTTGAGGTATTTGAGTTTCTTTTTAGATTTTTGTGTTTGGTATATCTTGTAAAAATAATTTTGGTGTTTTTCCTTCTGGTGGTTTCCTTGACCCTATTAGTGGTGTGTGATTTGAATGTGCATACGTCAGGCGGAGTGTAGGGAGGTGGGTGGAAGGGGGGCTGTGGCTAGCCGGGTGGCGTGAGAGGTGGCCGGGGCCTGTTATGCTAGCGTGGCTTGGCAAGATGTGACTGAGAGTCAGGAGAGAGAAAACCGAAGGGCGGCCCCGTGAGCGGTAACGTCATGACACAGACCCGTGGTTGCAATGTGTAATTGTCTAGCTGAGAGGCACGATACATTTTATAGTGCTAAAATAATTGCTGTGGGAGACGGTGAGTTAGTAACAGATAATGCTTTTGGTGGTTAGTTAGACTAGCCTAACGACGAGGAAAGTGTTAGACTGGTCTGATCGCAGTGTGTCAAGTGGTTCGAGGCAAGGCACAGAGGAGATGTTGGAACTCACATAAGTGGTGTCTGAGGGTACAGAGGCCCGTCAGGACCACCTTCTTCAGTATCAATGTAATTGGTTCTGGATGACTAAGGTAGGACTATTCCTTTATTTGGTATCCCTCGGCGACATTGGAACCGCTTTTCAGTAACTTGAGATAGTGAAACGATGGTCGGAGAACCATCACTGTTGAAGAAGGTTGCGCTAAAGGTTGAAGGAGTCTTGTGCGGCATAATGACTAATTGTATAATACGTATATGAAATATTTGTGACACCCATATGGTGTGTACTAGGTTGTATTGGGAGTCTAGGAATATTTCACAAGCATGTGTTTGGAGAAAGGACTCTATTATTAATATTTTGCTCAATTATTAGCCCTTAAGGATTTTTGTAAACTAATGTCAGAAACATTTGGCTAAACTGGCAGTCAAAGTAAATTGATAAGATATTAAAGACAATGTTGGGGGTGTTACTTACAAACTTATGTAATGTTCTTTTTACCTGTCATTTGTGATGATAATGTGTAATTGTATTATTACGTTGAGATATGGGATACCAGTATAAT
The DNA here is from genome assembly GCA_003012365.1 of Medauroidea extradentata. Taxonomy (NCBI): domain Eukaryota; kingdom Metazoa; phylum Arthropoda; class Insecta; order Phasmatodea; family Phasmatidae; genus Medauroidea; species Medauroidea extradentata. The sequence goes on from PNEQ01004071.1 coordinate 4,673, forward strand.
GGGGCGGCGTGCACACAGTTTTAAGCCCTTGGTTATGGAATATAATGAGTCTGTGAAATGTCTTTGTGAGGCTGGGTGTGAGCCTTTTTAATTGTTTTAGGAGTATGATCCCCTTTAAGTTGTATTGGTATTTGCTTATGTGAATACAGGAATAAATGTTGTGTTATAAAAGGGCATGGCAGATAGTAGTTGTGAGTAGTGAGCTTAAACCCTATCCTCCTGATTTGCAAGTGAGATGTTTGAGAGTATGTTCTGCCTAGTGTTAGAGATCTTGTACGAGATACGCGCTTGCCCTTCTGGCAGGCGAAATCCCCTAACGCAGAAGGGGAGCCAGTAAGGTGGATCGCTGCAAACACGAGAGATCCATGCGCGCTAGAACGCATTACCTTAGGTAAGGAGACGAGAATGGCTCAGTCGACGGTTTGGAACTAAATTACTACCCACCCGCCTGCCGGCAAAGACATCAGTCACAGAGGGAGGGGGGAGACGGGTAGGGAGTGGAGGGGACACACCTGACATCACACTAGATAACACATATGGGGGAGGGCAGAGAGGAGAGGGAAGGAGTGCGGATCGGTGAGCCCATGCTTTAAAGTCACTGAAGATAATGGTCAACTTCACAGAAAGTTCAAAGCCAAATGGCACAACCTCCGTCCCAAAGTGAAACTTTGCCTTAGGGTAGGGGAGTTCACTTGGACGACTGCTTCGATCTCAGAAGGGGACTTGAATACAGTAGCACTGTCGTTGAAATGGTCTCTGAAGGCATAAACAAATCAGTCCCACCTGGTAGAGTCCAACATCGCCAGTCAACCATAATAGGCGCAATACAGTATTTTCATAAGCCGCTGGATTTTCTGTGCCGAGGGATTCTCTCGAAAAACTTAAATCTCCTAGCCGACAAACATCCAAACACTTGCTACCAGGTACTTTGGGCCCATGGTTCAGTGGAACATCCAAAACAACTCTGCATCTTCAGATGCTAAACCAGAACGGAGAAGAACATGTGCCGCCAACGGACGTGGATTAAAACAATAACAGAAGAGCAACTAAACAATCTAGTAACAAACACAACTCTCCAGAAACACACCTTCATGAACACAGTCAAAGAACTTTGAAACAGCGTTAAGCACTTATAATACCGAGAACATAAATTAAATTTCACCCAATCCTTCATCAACTAACAATACCTAATGCTAAACAACATCTCTTAGCAAACATCGCATCAACCAACAATACATTTACATATTTCTCTGAATACAAAATTTCTCCAAATACAAATGTTAAAAATAGAGTGAAATTTTACAATAATTCTTCACATAATTAATAGGATCCATCAAATTTGAAAAAATATACGTATAGGCGTGTAGTACAATCAGAGGAGATAAAAAGAAACATTCCCAAATCAAAACACACAAAAACATCAACCAGACCACAACATACCACACTAAACAGATAACATAAACAAACACCACATGGTACTAACACACAACACCAACAAATAACATACACACAGCGCCAAAGAAACAAACAGTTTCCCGCAGTACTTTACTCAAACCTGAGGATTAATCACTCAAGAATTTCACCAACTCTCAGAATGACATCACCAGCCCAAACGATGCAGTTAAGCTTAAATCTCATAACTATCAAAACATTCTTTACAACCAAATCAAAGAAAGTCAAAGGGATACTTAATCAAAAACTTACAAATAATTAATTAAGCAAAATGAAATAAAATGAACTTATATACTAACTTAACCTATCCATAAACTACTTTCCCCCAAAAAATCACAGCCATAGATGGTACAGAAGCACAGATATCAAACTGTTACAAATGACAGCAACTCTCCGAAGATTCAGTGCACACCCACGCTTAGAACACGTGTTAATAAATGTTAGTCATTGATGAACTTCGTACCACCAATTTGACGAACATGAAACAAAAATTCCCCTGTTGAAAAACAAAAATAAAAAACAAAACACAAGTTCAAAAATAAAAACATCACACCATGTTCTCAGCAGGTGCAGAGACAGGTCAACACCTTGTAACAAAAGCTTTGAGATGTGACACATGGGACTTCCTGTACACCTTTATGTCCGACGTGCGCGCCAACAGGACTGTATTCGGTCAGAGCCATCGACTGAGACGATACGGACTAGAGTGGGATCGAATCAACTTTCCACTTAAGCCCTGAGCTCTCAAAGGAAGCTGGAAGCTCCTACATGTAACAAAATCCCCCTTAAAGGGTGATGCAGACTTGTTTGCATTGAATCTTTCCATCAGCTCGGCTTTAGCCACCAGCAAGTGAGCCGCCACCACCTTACACAAATTTTTCCTGTTCACCTCGTTCAGGGGATACGAAGGGGACAGCACAGCCCAGACATTCTAAATGGGATGCACCAAATCCCGACCCAAAAAGGCCTTTGCAGGAGACTCCCTATTGAAACTCACTGTGAGGATATCAAGATTTTCAACCCAACTATCTCGCGTATCGTGATACAGTGCCGTCAAAGAAATTTTAAGATTTCTGTTAAATCACTCCACTTTATTTCCTGTAGGATAAATAGGCCTACTCGTGTAGAATGTAGAGCGCATCAAAAATACACATCTTTGAATGCCAATAATTGAAAATATGTAGCATTATCTGAAACTATGTTAGTTGGCGTCCAAAGCAGCTCCATGCTTTGTCGTTCAAGGCTTAACTATCAATTGAGCATTGGTATTTCTAAGAGGCAACAAGAAAACAAACTTTAAAAATACATCCATAACAACCAAGATGTACATATTGTGCTTTCTCAATCTCAAAAGTGGACAAAAATTATCAACGTGTATGAATTCATAAAGATAGGACACTGTATCTACCAAGTACGAACCCTTCTGGGCATTTTGAGGTGCTTAGTTTTCTGACAATCTAGACAAGACTTCACATATTTACGTAGCAACATCCCTCTTCAAGGAATCCCAATAAAAATTTGCAAAGATCTTTTTTTCAGTCCGATGAATGCCTAAATGTCCTCCAAATATGGAGGTGGAATGATAAGCCAACACACAATGCTTAAAGCCCCCCGTTACAACAACCTTAAAGGCTCGCCCCCTAATACCAGTGCATGTTGAGAATCCATCTTTAATGACAAAGGGAGCATCTACTCCATGCCTCAGCTCGTCCATCTTGTAGCTGCAAAACTCATCCGATCTCTGTGCCACTGCAAGATCTTGGTACACATTCGGTGGACTAGCAAAGCTGACTAAACACTTCTCTTCCAACTCTACATCCTAGACAAACTCCCCAGAGTCAAACACATAGGAAATCACGTCTGGGACAACATTCTTAACTCCCGGCATATGTTGGACCTTAAAACAAAACTTAAGTAATCAATATGCCCATCTACTTAATTTGCCAAAATTATTGTGATGACCCGGTAACCAACTCGAGGCTTGGTTGTAGGTAAAAAGGTCAATTCAGGTGCATCCAAGTACACAGAGAACTTTGTGGTTCCAAAGACACAGGCCAAGGCCTGCTTCTCAAAGGCGCTCAGGTGCCTTTCCGATTCAGTCAACAACCAAGTGACGAAAGCAACGGGGTCTATTGATCAAACCCACCACTGTCACAAAGCCGCTCTTGAAGCAATGGAAGATTCATCCACCTGAAGAACAAATTGCAGGTGAAAATTCACCAGGTGGAGCACCACTGCATGAGCTAAGAGGTACTTCAAACAATGAAAAGCTTGTCATTGCCTCACATCCCAAACAAACTCCTGATGTTTTTCGCGAACTATGGAACAAACGGAGCATAGTATCCCATCATTCGTAGGAACTTCATCACACCTTTTATATTACGTGGCCGAGGAAAGTTAACCACGGCCTTCACTTGTTCGGGATATAGCCCACACAATTTTACACGTGTATACAGTCAGATTTGACCAACGCTACCTTTCATGCACTCTTTCCAAATGAACAAAATGATTTTCTACTGTGTCGCTGTACACAATTATGTCGTCAATAATTGAAGATTATTTATATTTCATATCTGACAACATGATCCAAAATACGTGTTACAGCTGTGGTGCCAAAACTAACTTCAATTTATACCCAATTCAAATGAAACTGTCACCACTGGGTACGAAGTCCTATATATTTCCTACATGACTCATCCAACAAACACTGGTGGAAACTATCATTGAGGTTGATAACAGAGAAAATCTTTGCTGTACCAATGTGTTGAAAAGCCTCATCCACTGAAGGTACCGGAAAAGGATCTAAATGAATATTTTTGTTAAGACTTTCATAATTCGTGACTAATCTCCATCCCTTCTTGCCTGGCTTCGCAACCAGAAAAGCCGGGGATGCATACTCTGACGTCAATCTGGAAATAACCCCAGCCTCCAACAAGATGTTAATGGCCTGAAGAAAAGCCTGCAATTTTGGCAGTGCATAAGTATAATACGAAACCCTCATAGGCTCACTGTCTAAAAGTCTAAATTTGTGCGGTAAAACATCACACTTGCCTATCCTATGCATTATAACATCTGGGAACTTATCCAGAAGAACCTGATTCCTACAGTCTATATCAGCACGCTGATCACCTTTGGCCATGCTCATAACCACGACACTTTGGTCAGAAGGCACTAAATCAATGGAGGATTCCGGTGCAAAGGCAAAAGTCATCACAACTTTATCCAAATCAATGAGTGCACGACGACGACTCAATAAATTGAGTTGTAACACAACATCAGCCACCAAATTATCTAAAATCCAAAAACCAAAATTCCAGGAGAAAAGCCCTGTCTTAAAATGCAGGTCAATGCATAAGTCTACCTGGACATCTACCCCATTTGCCAAACAAGCGAGAACGTGTTTAACCGTTTTCACCTCTTGCGTAAAAAAGGAAATTTATTAGCAGATATTCGAGATAGAATCTCGTGATCAATGATTTTGACGCCACAGTATCAACCGTAGCCCCTAACGTCGTCATACCACATCGTGTTCACAAAACCGGCTTTCACTCCACGCTTTCTTACTGTCAAGGGCTCGGGGCTCACGTGGTCACTCCCAGTCCGTCGCAGTTTTCAGGACATTGCACACAGTAGTGACCGGGCTTCTCGCAATGAAAACAACACCTGGACTCAAGGGAGAACACCTCTTTAAGACACTGAGCCCTAGATGCCCTCATGCAGAACAATTCGCGCAGCGCCCAAAACTACCCTTTCCCATTACTTCCAAGCTACTACTCCCAGGGAATGCTTCCTCCAAACTTCGTGGAGTAGTCGCCACAGCCGTTGTTGCCCTGGGCACTTGACGCTTATCACCCAAGCACACAGGAGGATAGTTAACAGCCTCATAATCCCTAGTCAGCTGGAGATTACTGTCTAACTTGACGGCAAGCTCATGCAACCCATACAAAGTAGAGGGAGATGGACAATGATATCTGTGCATCTTAGCCATGGGCGACATTTTTCAAAATCACAGTTCCCAATTGAACCTCAGAACATTTATAATTCAGCGCTCTGTAATGGTTCACAATTGATTGCAGAAACTTGGTGACAGATTCCATCATTCCTTGTAATCATTTGACGAACTAATTTGACATTCTTTCTCAGCCTCGAATCTGACAACCTCATCAAACAAACTTTATAATCCACATACAACTGATGATTAGAAATTACCTCCAACAAAAGGTCAGTCGCCAAACCACCTGTATGAGATAACAAGGTGTTCAAAAAGATAAGTTCGTCAATTGTTAGCATTGACTTAAGTCTGTTGGCAACCAACAAAAACTCCAACACTCATTCTGGCTCTAACACTGTTAACAACAGCATACTGTGAAAGTTGGTGATAAACACAGACTGCTGTGCTGACGAAGGTTGAGCCGCAGGAGGGCAACAAACTTGGTGAATCCTTTCATTAGCATACATTAATGCATACGGTAGCTTGGTATAGTACAGCTGCAAATGTAGGCCACTCTTTCCACAAGCCTGAGAATGTGGAAAGGCTGAGACATTTTTCACATAAAATGATGTAATCTGGCCTGCAAGAACCAAAATGATGCAGTTCCTAGATCTTTATTAAAAAAAAAAAACACTTCAGCAGACTGAGTCCTGCAGGTTTTAACTTACCGAGTTACCATCTTGAACTGACACTGAGGATGCTGGAAACACTACAGGGAAGTGATAAAAGTCTAGATTCATGGTTCGTGTGTCAACAATTATGTCACCTTCAAGCGTGGTGTGCAAAAACGGCAACCAATGTTTAGGTCATGGTTTTTTCGTATGGAACTTCATGCAGCGACCCTACTTGTTTATTTACAGAAAGTTAGCATTATATACTTCAGAGCATGCTTCTCTAATTTTCTTTTACAATTCTGGTTGGTACTTTTTGTATGACAACAGTTTGAAAAGGCAGTTATTTTTAGCCATTTTGTAACCATGTTTCTAGCATGAATATGTAGAAAACAAAAATAGAGAAGCATTGTTTTAAATGTTTTTTTTTTCCATAGCTGAAGATATTGAACACGCATTTAATAGTATCTCTTTAAAAAACTTCCCCTTAACATGCTGTGACAATATTCTTCCACCAGCTGTATAGGGTTCTTAAAGTGGTGATGTTTAAAAATGTATATTTGTGTTATTAGATTTTAATTTTTCTACCATCAGAACAATCAAATTGAATTCTAGGTACATCCAAACACTTTGTTGTGTTCTTAGGAGCCAAGCAGGGGGGTGACACTAGATAAGGGCCTACGGCCTATTATTTGAGCACTAACGATTGTGTATTACCAACTTTATGATGACGTCAAAAAATACAGCAAAATATATTGAAAACATATATTTGGCAAAGTTACTGTAATTAATGTGCATGGTTGTGTTACATTTATAAATATAAGTGTAAAATAGTAACATTATAAAGTAACATGTTTACATTTAAAAATTTAGCTTGATGGAAGTTTTTACTTGTAGGGTTTGTCAACTTGATCGTTAAATTTTATTGATTTATGTCTGTACCACGTGCGAGTTCTGAGAAGCTGTGTTCAAGTTTTAATTTCTTTGAAATATGATTTTGAAGCCGAGAGTTTAGTGTTTTATGTATCTAAAGTGCCGTTGATTGCTATATTTGTGCGTTGTATTGACTATACAGCAAAAAAAAATGAGTGTAGTAAAATTGTGAGTGCCTTGTTGCGGACATCATAATTTCCCAAAAAAAATCTCTTACAAACTCATACTACAGTTGATATGTACAAATGAATTGCTTACACGTACACGTATATATGTACATCTAAGGCTCCCAATAAATGTTCTGCATTATTAAAATAAAAAAATTAATAGGGCTACGCAGCTAACCACGTTGCTTTACACGGACAAAATTAAATTCTCTTTAAATATCGTTAAACTGCAAATATTTGTAAATAAATATAACCACCATCTTAAATGTACATGGTGTAGCAAAAAATTGTATTTTATTTGTTTTCTTTGACAGAGTTTTATTAAATAAATATAATATTAAGGAGGTGATTTCCAGTACGATTTCGAGCTGCATGGTTGGTAACATATAATGTTAGTGAGGCCCAAAACGGCCCAGAAAATAAGACATGAGGTTTAACCTGGGAGTGCTAACTCTTTCCTTTATATGCTCCTTGGAGCCGAGTAAATTTTCAAGTTACTTTTATAAGTGAATTTGTGTATGAATGCAGTTGGTAGACCCATTGAGATTTTACGATATACTGTAACTTCATGTGATATAAAATGTAGTACAGAATGTGTTGACTATAAAATGTGCAGATATACCTGGATTTGTAACACTGTCCAAGAGTATAATATATGCAGTGATGTATTCAATTTTTGTTGTCTTTTTTTTTTTATTTGTTATACTATACCATTTGCATTTATTCCATAAATTTTCAAGTAATTATAGGTATTCCTTATTTTACAGTCGGCCTTCGTAGCATGGCCGGTTAGGCGCTGGTCTACGGTGCAATATGTCCCGGGTTTGAATCCTAGCTTGAGCATAGATTTTGTGTTGTCCCTTCACCTCATTTCACCCTCATCGGCTCTTAAGACCTTGTTGTTAGAGGGCCATAAAACACTCTCATCTCACCTTATTTTACATTTATTTAATCTGTCTAGCCTCTGTAGAGCTTTCCTTTTTTTCTTCATTGTGTATCACTAACAATTCGTGAAGAGAAAAAGCAAACAGGTTTTTTTTTTTTTTAAACTTATTTTGAACAGTTACTTTTAAAGTATTTTAATAGGGGGCTCAAGTTTATATTATTAGATGTGTGTTGCAGGTTTGTAGAGGAGTTGGCTGCATTGCGCAAGTCCCGGGAAATGGGTAACAGACAGGCAGAGCAAAGGTTGGTACAGCTGCTCTCTTTCAGAATGAATTGGTTGAAAGTGGAATATGAAAATTGGATAAAGGGCACTGGAAGAGAGGAAACGAAACTGTTCGATTTATCCCAAGATGACAAACTATTGCTGTCTGCAGCATGCAACCTGAAGGCAAAAGTATTAGCAGTTCTGATTCATCTAAAGTCGATTTTCTGTGCATATCTGTCACCATTTCGTACAACTCATCCTTTTTCTGAGGCAAGTTTATTTTAATGTCAATTTTAATTTATTTTTTTGTTTTCTTATGTTTTTTATAGTAAGGTGATGAAAGTTGGCATGTTCTGTATTCTGTATATCACATCTCTCTGGTGTAGCTTATATTTATATGGCATTAACAACTGTTATCTTCTTGGGATTGTGTGGTTTCTAACTTTGGTTTCAGGTACTTGCAGTTGCAGATTGTCAAATTATCTTTTGATCTAACAGAATGCTTGTGTAAGCCCACTAGACACTTGATGCTGGTTGCTTTACTAGTTGTGTTCAGAGAATTGCCTCCAAAAAAATAAGTCTAAAATTTTATTTGTATAGTTAATTTTTTAAATATCATTTGTGATTATATGACTTCTCTATGCTATGATTTAATACAGAGATTTGGTTTTTACACTTCATTTCATCCATGATTTTTTAAAACATGTACCAGTACACCTAAGTGTGTGAACAGCATCTCTTGCTGTTTGCATGTGTTCTGAGTGGCCAGTTTGCAATGAATATTTGGTGCAGTCAGACAAAACCTTTAGCCGAGTTCATGTGGCTGCTCATAGCCAGTAGGAGTTTAAGTGAATCAGCGTGTAGATGAGCATATTGACTGCTTGCGCACAATTTTATATGAGTTTATGTACAACGTGCTGTACAATCTTGCCTATTACAGTTCCAGGTTCAGTCCTCGCTATATAAATATTCTCGCTGTAGCCAAAAGTTGTTCTCGCTGTAACCAAAAAGGTTTATTTCAACCCCAAAATCCCCAAAAAAAAATCATCCAGAAATTGCATTTAAATAGTGTTTAAACCTATTTAACATTAAATTACTTGTTGTATTAATTAAATGATAGTTTATATAAGCAGGTTAGCATGTACTTTTAACGATGTTATCCAAAAAGTACTGTATGTTGATAATGAACTGAAAACCGAATGGTGCAACTCAACCGCTGCAGTGTTGTCCCACAATCAGTCACTCAGCCGCCCAGCTCCTCGTAGTGTAGTGAATCTGCAGCCCCTGTATCACTTGGTTACCTGAAACCAAATAATAACAGATAGTCACTGGAAAATCATGCATGTTTAACTAGGGAAATCAGGGAACATAATTTCAGTGTACCTTTGCAATCAAAATTATACCATAGCACCTATTCCCCAGACTGATATGACACAGGTAGATACCTGATTATTGACTGCATTAAAAGTTATGATTATGAAAATTGTCAGCCTCTTTAGTGATCTGACTTACAGGATAAGATAATTTTGACATTTATTTTTTTAACATAAAGTTACACATTTGTAAAATAACAAAATGTGTTAGGATTGAATGATCCCATAAGTTTATTAAAACACTTGAGTCACTAACAATATCAATTACTATAAACATCCATGCACCTTGTGTTCTCGTGTAACATGCGCATCCCTGTTTTTTTAATAAGAAAGTTGGTCAAGTATTATTTTCCAATGAAATTTAAAGACAGTCACTGTCTTTCGTCTATCTAGGCCAGGGGTTCTCAAACTGGGGGTCGCGACCCCCAGGGGGGTCGCGTGATGTGTTCAGGGGGGTCGCGGGAAAAGGAGTAAAATCAAAAAAAACATAACCGTAAAAGCTGTAGTTTTTATTAATAACAAAATTTATAGGCTACACAAATTTTTAATACACATACAAGTTGAAAAAGGCCTAATACTATTTAATGGGAAACATGAGCTTGTTTGGAATTAACCAATTTTTTTATGTCCGGAATGAGTTTTGTAATACACAAAATAATGTCATTTTCCAGGGTCAAACGATTTCTTGATTT
>PNEQ01004071.1:21861-66587 GCA_003012365.1 Medauroidea extradentata
CCCCTCCATGGCCAGTGGAGAAGCAGAACCGGTGGGGAAGGGGAAAACACAGCGCCGTCAACCGGGGCTACCCTTCCCTCAAAACAATTTTCCCAGCCAAACTAAAACCACAGGAAGGGAGGAATCCCACTCAACCCTGATTAAGCCCCAAGGACAGAAACCTATACAAACTTCACTACAATACTCTCAGGGCACTAAGTCTCGCCCCCAAGACCCACAGGGTCCGCTCAACGAGTCCATGAGGGTAGCTTCTGCTATACAGCATGAGAGCCTAACCAATCATCCTCAGAAATTTTCAGTTCAAATCCTATTCCAAGACTCACAGTACGGCGGCAGACACATGAAATTGTGTAAAATAACGCAACATATTATAAAAGAAATGAGTTGTTGTACAGTTTAAAATAGAATGTTTCTGAAAGGTCAAGTATTGAGAAGGGTGTGTCCGAATGAACAGTAAACGAGATTTTGACTAAGGGAAAATTGAAAAGGAAAATTTATCTGAACTTTCAACACCTTCAGGGGGAAAGAATATTGATTCAATGTTTTTACTTGTTGGGCAGTGACAAGAAAAGTGCATTTTTTACTGTGTCAAGGAAACCGTTCCAACTTTAAATTAACGCCGTCGGGTGGGATCGGGATAGCGAACTAAACTGCTGCTATGAATCTAAAGTGTTATGAAGAAAGGGCGCCAGCAATACTCCCCAGGTATTGCACTTCGAGACTCTTATGCCTCAGGGTGTGGTATGTTTGGCATGTTCGATATCCCACCCGGTACGTTGAAACTGAATGCTGACTTATTTTATTACTGGGTGTTGGCCCCCAGTACTCCTGATACACTACAAAAGTTACACTGTGAATATAGGTTGTTGAAAAATTACGTAACACAACGGGTCAACGCAGTATGATTTATTGACACAAATTACACTGTACCAGAAACAATTACTTATGCACGCACGAGGTAGGCGTAGTTATGCGACCCTGGAAAAGCACTGCAATGCTTGATTACTGGATTAACACGCAATGGCTGTCTCTTCGCGGTGACACTGACTTGACGGTTTATCGCACGTGGTTGTTATGTGGTCCGTGTGAAGCAGATATGACTCTACGGCATATGAAAATGCACTTCCTTGAGAAGCAAGGATCTGGCGGCCGCTAGGGTGGGCCGTCAAGTTCGCTTGGAAGCGGACAGAGATAATGTTGGTTGAAATGAGCGCTGTCTTAGCTAACAGACCACAGGGCAGCCGTTCCCGTGGGGTAGGGCTCTACAAGTGGAGTTAATAGTTCTGCGCAGGAAAATTATGGGAGAGTCTGAAAATGAGGCCTGAGCCTTGTTGATGTTGCACAGTTGTGCCGTATGGGCTTAACCCATACATTGGCCCTTTGGCTGGCGTCAAAATAAATTAACTAAAGCGTTATGAGTCTTTGGAGTTTTTGTCTGTCAGTATAAACTGTTTCAGGAAGTTCAAAATTGTTTAATTTGGAATTTAATTTGTAGAAATGTTAGTGAGGAGAGAGATTTTTATTGAGAAGCCTGATATTGTAGTGTGAAAGGGGCACTTCCTACAATAAATATGTAAGTTTGAAATGCTGGTTGTTCAATCATGTATTTAAATACTGTAAAATGTACATCCGTGCTATCAACAACAGTTCTTGTTAGGTCAGTAATTGTTAATTGTGCATGCAGGAGATGTAAAATATGTTTTACCAAACACATTCTTAATAATCTGGTCAAAACTAAGAAACTACAGATTATCATAGTGACATGAATTTTTATGCATATAGCCTATTTTTTTTAATTTGTACAAGAACTTGCTCTCCAATTTGTCGTGCAAATTTGTAATTGTTCTCAACAAAGGAAGTTTTGAAAATCTTTAGAAAGCCCACTTCTGCTTGTGGGTATAATGAGCTTCTTTCAGTACATTTTTAATGGTAAGCTGTTCCACCTATGTCTGTAATATTAATAAGTTTGGTATCACATGGAAATGTAACTTGTTTACATTTAAATGTTTATCTCACTGTGAAACATACATAAAATCTGACAAGCGGTAAAAAACTTTGCTCAGTTTGAATAAGTCATTGTGAGGAGCACACCAGTACATATATTGTACCCTTTGAAAACCATACAATTCAAGAGAAAGAACCTTACACAATATCCTGGAGGATAGCATATCTAAACATACAATTTCCATTGCAGTAGCAGCAGTGAAGAATAGTTAGTGCAGTAAGAGTTGGGAATCATTTGCATATGTGTACATTATGGTTATTATTGGTACTCTCAGGACTTGTGCAGCAAGCAGCAAGACCACACCTTTGGTCAGGTTTGGCTTGAAGTGACTATAAATTCACTTGAACACCTGAACAGCAATATAGCCTGTAAGTCTATCTGAGCATTTAAAACAACATTAAACTTGCTGGTGAAGTATACCACCCACACGTAAAGATCACAGCAACACTTTTAGCGTAGCCTTCATCACTGGTAGAGGGAAGTGTATCAGCTGCCTCCACTTCAGGAGTTTCAATGGATTCCTTAATTAAGAAAGAATCCACCTCATTGTCAGTGCCTTTCACCAGCCTGGAGCACCAACAGAACAAAACTCTGCTCACCCTATCTGTAAGCCCTTTATGTCAATGTCCGTGTGTGTGTGTGTGGGTCTACATCTGTGTGTGCACACGAACGTGCATGTGCATGCATGTTCTAGGAGGCCTGCATGTGTGTGTGTATACACACACATAGGCTATATATACATACTTACATGTATACAAGATAGTATTATTTTGTTTCCATGTTAGTAAAATGGGTTGCTTTGTTCACTACAAAAACATCCTTGTCTAGATTTGTTCATTGCCCTGAATGGTTTTCAGTTTTTCTGTGGTTATGTCGGTTAACTGAGTATATCTGAAAGCCCAGTTAAATTATTTATTTTTAGTTAATCCTGCATTGTTTTACCAAAAGTTAACATTGCAGTGGACCTAATCTTGGGTGTTATGTATCTGCCAGGTGACACTGTGACAGTAAGAAACAGAACGATGTTACTACAATGCCAATTTTTTAAATGTGTTTACATATTTAAGTGACAACACATTGAAGTAAGACATCTTAGTATCTAACTTTAGATTATTTACACATATCAAAAGGGGCAGTGTTGCAGGAAAAATGCAGAACTGATGATAATCTGCAGTACTTATTTATGTTATAAAAATTCCATTGTTACTTAGTAATATCGTAAACTTCTTTAAATTAGGTTGTAGTGTTCGTAATTTGAGGTTGCAGCAGTCGTTAAATTTAGGTTTTAGTGTTGTTGAATTGAAGTTTTGTGGTAGTTGTATTGAGGTTTCAGTGTCATTATGTTGAAGTTTCAGTGTCATTAAATCAAAGCTACTATGCGGTTAAGTTGAGGTTTTATCATAAAATGATTGCACGGTTAATTTGAGTGTGTAGTGTCATTAAAGTGAGGGGTTTTTTAATTGAGGCTATCATCTTTGGATCAGTCAAATTAAGAAATGATTGTGTTAATTAATTAGTTCTTATTATTTAAATTAACTTAGATTATCAAAAGTTGATTGTCTTTTAATCTGCAGCAGCATTACAGAAACTGCTGCATTTATTGTGTACTTTGAAATTAATACAGTTAATGACAACGATGTTTTAGAGAGTGATCTCTGGACTTGTCAGGTTCGAGCCGTGGTGTTGACGTTTGACACTGGGATTCTCCTTTTATGTACAGCTTATTGCTGCAGAGATTTGGAAGAAGTACTGTGTGTGAGGGAGAGCAATGTTTTGAGGAAATCTTGTGTGTTTTTGCCTGCAGTGTGGTGTGTCCCAGAACTGTACTCAAATCCTACAGTCGTACCAGAGGATGTGATAGAGCATGCACAGCTGGTGCATGTCGCTATCTCCCAGCTGCTCCTCATGCTGACAAACAAGCAGGACACCCTGGATGGCCGTGAGCCTGTGAAGATGGTGCAGGCAGCTTTATCAACCATGGTGAGCCACTGTCATATCTCTTTATTCCTGGGAACATTCTATCAGCACAAGTATTGTTTACACACTGTGGTACATGACTTTAAAGGCAAAGTGAGCATTTCTAAGCTGTGTTTATTTTGTCCTCACAGAAATTTACAACTTCCTGTTTGTTGTTAAAATTAACATAGCAGTGCAATAAATAAATACAGTGTACAGATTTTTCCGTACACAAAACTGAATGCTAGTAGCCACAATTGAGCAAAGCTTAGAATTGCACTGCTTTCAGAAAAAATTAACTGCAGGAAGTAAATACTGTCACTGGTGTTCAAGGAGAGATCGTGTTTACTCTAATACACAAGTGATAATTAGGAACTAACTGACGTAGTGGTTGTATGCGAGATTTTTTTCTATCATAGTAAATATGATTATGTGCATGAATTTGTGAGAAGTTGGATGAAAAGGTGTGAGTGAAAAAATATTACAAATTAGTATATAAACACAAGATTCATATGCACTGCAAACAAACAACCTCAGTGAAATACTATCGCTGGTGGTCTTGCATGAAAATAATATTCACCTATGATGCATGAACTACTGGCCCAATAGTCACGTGAGAAAAGCATTATGAGTCAAATATGGAACAGCCTTTGTTATCATTAGCAATAATTAAGGTTGCTCTATATTACTGGATCCTCTTTCTACAACAGTTAGAAAATCAGCTATAAGAAAATACAGTCATTTGCCATCTGTAACTAAGAAATAAACACATTTTCTAATTGTATGAGAGAAAATCTTGTGTAGCAACCACTTGTGGGTTAAAGACACCTCAAAATATTTTTCTGGAATCCGTCTTGCTAAATTTAAAATTTTGTGTTTTAAATTTACAGTACCACACTGTTAAGTTTGACACATTGCATTTGCCTAAAAATCCTTTTCTTTACGTTCAGCCACAATTTTGCACTCACCTGAATTTTGCTTAAAGAATAGGCTCTTTTCTAAAAATTACTACTTGATGCCACAATTACTTTCACATTATTTTTGTGCCTTTATTTGTTATTGTTACTCTTGCTGCTTTTCACTGTTTGTATTTGTATCAAAACGTAAACATTGTAGGCCGCCCACCTAAATATTTGTATATAAGGACACTGACTTTTTAGAGAAATGAGAGATCTCTTTTAAATGCTTTTTATTTGTATGTAAATAATCTTGCTAACTTTTATGTATAAATCTTTCACGTAAATGATCTTTTCTGCTTTAATCTGGCATCAAGTAGGTAACCAGAGATTTTTTGTAGCTAGAGAGAGATTTTTGAGTGCCCACACGGTGATATTTCACGCGGGGTAGTTGGTCTCCCTGTTCCTGCAGCCATCCTCACCCCTGGTAACAATATCTTCTCCCACCCAGGAGGCCGCCCACCCTGCTGTGACTCCTTAAAGATGTGGTGTAAAAGGAGGGCCTTCAGCCCAGGATCTACAGTTATCAAGAGCCCGGCATAACCTCCGGGTCATTCTTGGTACTCAACCCTCCCGAGTGGTCTATGTCTGAGAGGCACCACATGTGTGTATCCGCATAAAATAGTCACCGCTGGTGACATCTTGTATTTTACCCAACTTCTACACCAAACTTTTGTCTCAGTGCTAGATATGCGTGGTAGGGACCGCTGCAACTCTTGGCTCGTGCACACCATATTGATTCTATTTGCATTTCATGCATATATGATTCTGTGACTGGAAGTTTATCCACAGACGTGGCCGGCAGTAATCCAGTTTCAATTTCTGTTTCACGCCACATGGAAGTTCGTTGAGTGATAAATGTTCAAGAGCAATTGTGACTTACTGTAAATATCAGTGTAAATACCAGTGTACTGCAAAAGTTGTGTTTTCTCAATACAGTGACTCAAAAAATAATCCAAGACTTGTGTTAATTTTTTGCTCTAAATGTCTGACGACATCTTGGAAATTCATTTGACTCCAAGTGATAACATTTGCAACATAGTGGAGCGTAAACGCAAAGCAGCTCACCTGTGATACAATCAGTGTCACCCTTAATCAGTGGATCTTCAGTGCATTATCTTACCGACAATACCTTTGCCACGGGAAGCACCAACACTCCCGAAGTTGTTCTCCCACTACCAGCTAGATACTGTTAGTGAACAAGCTTGAGAGGATACTCCAAGTTTCGTCAAGATTCTGAGAGAATACTATCGTCTTAGGAGACCACTAATTAACCCTCTAAAATCAGTGCCAAAGCCTAAAGCTGGGACTGTGCAAAAACTTCTTGATGAATGGCACCTGCCTACCTGCATCTCAGCTAGGATAAGTAAATTACTATAAACGTTGACAGAGATGCGCACAAGTACTTACAGAAACAGTACTTGCAGGTTGGAGAACACACAAAACATAGGACAACACATTTTTGCGCGGTTGCAATGTTTCTCTGGCCAGGCCAGTTTCTTCGGACAGCGAGTGATTGCACACTTCTAGATACCTTGTTCTAGGTGAGTAATATAAACCTACCCTCATAAAAATGTCTAGTCTCCTCAAAACTCAAGTGACTCCCCGGGCTCTACCAGATTTATTCACCAAACAGCGGAGAATGCACTGTATCTAGTTCGTTCTGTGTGTACCCCTTAGTCTCATGCTTGTGCAGCACAACAGATACATCGAGCCATTACCATTCTAGACATTTTTCTAGACCAGGCCTGCCGTTTTACGGATTTTATCCGTTTTCGCGGATATATTAATCTCAAAACGGACAAACGAATAATCTCTCACATTCGCTGATATTTATTTGCTTATTACTGGTACGTATGTACATCTTGTTTGTTTACTTTTCACGCGACACCATAGAGTATCGTAAACAAAGCGTTGCACAATGAGTTGACTAGAACTGCTTTCCTACATCGATCTTAACGTCATAAATAAGGCCCAATACATCAGTGCATCAGTGTCTTTCTACGATAGTGGTGTAGACCAAACTAAGGTTAATTCTACTACAGGTTAGAAAGAAAATACGTTTTCTTATGGGAGAGCTTGGCACAGAGAAAATTTCTGCCACTAGTTTCGCTTCAATTGCTAAGAGACCAGAAAAATACGAAACCGTAGTAAATTTATGTTTCAATAAACTTTGAAATTATATTAGTAATTAAATTTAATTTTAAAGTGAAAAGAAACCGATTTCGCGTTTTGAACTATCAACTTAATGTAACTTAAAATTCAGGAAAGCTCTGTGATTGGTCAGTTTGGTGCACTAGCGATACCAGCGCTCAAGTGGCAGAAATTGTCCCTGTGCCAAACTTATAACATTGATCTTTCTAACCTGTAGTAGAATTAACCTTAACCAAACGGAACACGATGTAATATGTGACAGCAGCGCATCGTTTTCATTGCGCATTTTATACTATGCGTATATCTGTGCACAACACCGAGGGGAAAAAATGTGTCAAAGTAAACATTCCGTCCTACGTTTCAATGTTTATTTACTTATGCCGTTAGATGGGTTAGGTTTATTTTTTAAAATACGTGTAACTGATTCGTGATGGAAAAGAAACGAAAGGCATCTCCAGGTAGATCTTTGTATAAACAGCGATATCGCAAGGAATGGGAACAAGAGTTGAAATGGCTGAAATGTGGCAAAACTGAATTTTCTGCTATTTGCACACTGTGCAACTCTGATTTAAACGTTACCAAGGGAGGGTTGAAAGATCTTCGGCGGCATGAAAGTACACAAGTTCATGCGAGAAATCAACGAGTCGCTGCTGGTAGTGGCGCTTTGTCAAATTTTGTTGTCAAGCAAGACAATAAAATTGTTGATGCAGAGTTGTTGTGGGCAAACTTTGTTTGAGAAAGTAATTTGCCAGTGAAATTAAGTGATAATTTCACCAAACATGTTCCACAAACTTTCGCAGATAGCGAAATTGCCCAAAAATGTCATTGTTCCCGAACCAAATCAAATAATTGTTCAGGCATTGGGTACATCAGATGCAAGCTATGTTTCTGGTACTATGAAAACACAGTTCTTCACCCTTTTAATAGATTAATCTACTGACATCACAACTACAAGACAGGTTGTTGTGATGACAAGGTTTTTTCAATCTGAGACTGTTGAAACACAAATCTACAGAGTGATGCCTTTGAGTGGTCCTGCAAGTGGAGAAAATCTCTTTGCATTAGTGAATTCTGCATTCGAAGAAGACAGTATCCCATGGAACAACTGTGTGAGCATGTTGTCTGTTGGTGTAAAGTCAATGGTTGGCGAGTTCAATTCTGTGCTGTCAAGGGTGAAACAACAACAGGGGAATGTATAGATCTTACACTGTACGTGCCATGTGGCTCACTTGGCTGCATCTCATGCATACAGTGAGTTACCAGATGTGTGTGAACAGCTCTCCAAGGAGATTTTATGTTCATTTCAAAACATCAGGAAAGAGGAAAGATGAATTTAAGAATATTCAAGAGGAAATGGAAGTAGCGCCTCACAACATTCTTTGGCCATGTTTCACAAGATGGTTGGCTCTTCTACAGTGTGTGGAACGTTTGTTAGAACAGTGGTCTGCACTAACTGAGTACTTTGATCAAGTAGACGGAAAAGACAGTATGACAGAATCTGTCCAATGAATTGTTAGTACTCTGCATTCAGATCTAGCAAAACTGTATTTCCTGTTTCTTCAAGCAGTTCTCCCAAGATACTTGAAATTCAATATCATGTTTCAGCAGGAAAGACCATATGTGCATAAACTCCACCCTGAGATGTGTGTGCTGCTCAGACAATTTATTGCATGTTATGTAAAATTTGCAGTAATTCAGGGATGTGGAATCACTGAAATAGAGTATGGCCGTGAAAACCAGTCACCAGATGAAGGAATCTTCGTTGGCCACAAGACGAGAGATTTACTGGAGACCTGCAGTTTGTCTTCAGAACAGAAAAAAGAATTTTTCGGGAACATCAGAAAGTTTTATGAAACAGAAAACAAAGAGCTTTATTGCCTTCTTCCTCTAAATGATGATGTTTTGAAAGATATTACTATCTTTGACCCTTGCAGCAAATCCTCAGGGGACTGGCAGAAAGTTGAGAGACTCGCCAGTAGGTTCCCGAATATCATTGACATAAAAGGAAAAGACATGCTGTATGATGAATTAATTTCATATTCACTTTGGGGGCCAGAAATGGAGTTACCCAAACAACATATTGATACTTATTGGCATAGTATCTCCGAACACAAGAAAAATGGCAAAGTTGTTTTTCCAGTGCTGACAAAATTTGCAAAAATCATGCTAATTCTCCCTCACAGTAATGCTGCTATGGAAAGGGTTTTCAGCAATCTGAAACTTGTGAAAACTTTCCACAGGTCTTCAATGGAGCCACCTTTGCTGAATGCCCTGTTGCATTGTAGAATGCAAAAATCCATGGGTATTGATTTTAAACCAAATGATGTTTGTCTCTGAAGAAATAATCACACACTTTTGTTGCTTTATTTACTTTTACGTTTCCTTCAAATAAATTTAATAAACAGTTTTTTGATGTGAATGCTGTGTGTGATTAAATATTTTGTGTTAAGCATGTTTTACATTACATAATTATTTAAAAATGTAAAAATATGTACTTGTATTAAGTTAGTGACATTATTTCAGTATGTTGAATAACATAAGCTACAGTACCAGCATTTTGCAAGGTAAGATGCCTTTCGCTAAAGTTCTTTGTATAATTTGCTGTTATTTTGTATACTATATATAGCACAATAAAAATAAACTCAGAAATGTTTGAATACGCAACATGAACATACATTTTTAACTTTACAGGATTTTACAGGAATTTTTAAGCTTAATAACAGGATTTTAAGACTAACATTGGTGGCAGGTCTGTTCTAGACTAACCCCGAAATTAAGGTGACAAGATGTTTTTCGAAGGAATAATTTATAGCAGAGTAAAAAGGTTTAGCTCATTTAGTGCAAAAATTACACAGAATCTCAAATTATGTCTTAAAATATTCCGTAAAGCACCACATTTTTACATTTTCAAATTGGATGATACATATTTGTAAATCCTGATCCATAGTGAATTTAAAATATATATGAGACAGTAAAATTATGTCAATATATTAAATTTAGCACACTTGGCACTTATGTTCTCTTTCTCACTGCTTCCGCCCAGCACTGCGACACAGCTGTGCCGAGCCTGCCTACCCAAGAATGCTAGGTAAGTGTAGTGGCACCGTCCAAGGGATGAGTGCATGCCACTTGCAACGGGGTTGGCACCTGCGAAGTAGGAAATCCACAGCACTACATTATTAAGTCTAACGCAACGACGTCGATGTGGGATCGGATATAGCGAACTATGCTGTTGATGTGAGGGAAGGGCGCCAACAATACTCCCCGGGTACTGCACTTCGAGACTCTTAGGCCTCAGGGTGTGGTTTGTTCGGTGTGTTCAGTATCCCACCTGACGCGTCTAAAAGCCACTTAACGCACCCGATGCGTCTATGTGAGTGATTGAGTGGTGAAAGCACGTGAATGGATTAACACATATGACACTGACTATACAAGGACCACACACTTACTGGATGTTGGCCCCCAGTACGCCTGATAACTTACGTTGCTTACACTGGCAATATTAGGTGTCTAGAAATGAGGTAAACAGTATTTCACTTACAGATGATTTATTACGCTTACGTTACACAGTGCCAACATAATGTCTGAATTATGCACGCAGCGAGGTAAACGTAGTGATGCGTCCCTTGCCGTAACAATAACCCTAAAGCACACGATAGTGCACGTGATAGTGAACTTTGCGTAGTGACTACGACCGGATGGTATATCGCACGTGGTTGGTGAGTGATCAGTGTAGAGCTGGTGTACGAAAGGTGAATCTACGACACCAGAAGGTGCACCTCCTTAAGGAGCGAGGGGCTGGCGGCTACTATGATGGACCGTCAGGTTCGCTTGGAAGCTGGCGTAGAGAGTTGAGTTGCGGTGAGCACGTGCCTAACTAACGTGTCACAAGGCAGCCGTTCTCGTGCACGTTGTAGTGTGGTAGGGCTCTACAAGTGATGTTAGCGGTACAGTGCGAAAACTGTGGCGAGCTATGCTAGACCGGTGGTGGGGTGAATGGCACGTAACATGTTGCACACAGAGTGATGCTCTCAACGAGATGAATTGCGTGAGTGCGTGATAATGAAATGAATGTACAACGTACTGCTCACATGTATGCTGAACACAATGGCAGTGTAGTAACCTGCACGTGGTCGGTCACAAAAACATGAATTACACCCTTAAAATGTTACACAAATACAAAATAGCCCTAGCAACGCGTGTGCAAAATTATGCTGAATAAAACAATACCAAAACGAACCTCGTATGGTGAAGGATGAGTGCCGATGTCTCCCAATACAAAAGTCCCTAACCATGTGGCGGTGGTGATGCCGACGCGGTGTTTAAGTTAAAAAATACCAAAATGGTCACAATTATTAGGTTAAGCGGTTGCGCAATGCAATGGGGAATATCTGGTAATGTGTGCTAAGCAAAGGTGAACCGGTATACTAACGAGACTATGGAAAACTAACAATCAGTGAAACAAAAGATGAAGAGCACACGGACAGGCGTCTTACCTCTCCAGAAGACGATGACGAACTGCCACGAGGAAGGCAGCCGCTAGGGGATCCTTGCCTCGCTACGGGGTTTACACACTTCCGGTACCTCGTGCGCGTGAAATATTAATATTAATATTTATATGAAAATGGCACACACTAATTTACATAATAAATTGCGTTACATATTTTGCTGATATTGAATGATGCATTTCTAAATGTCTGCTGAAAACACGAAAGTAAACATAGTGAACTTGGTAACCTTGATGGCCTTCGGCACATACTGTACACTGCTGTTTGATACACAATACACTTTGCACTGAATGATTTGGCATGCATACACACTGTGGGGTTGCGGTACGATTTTGGGAGAGTCTGAGAATACTTTTGGGTGGGTGGAAAAGGACACACTCGCGCCGTTATGGGCTTAACCCATACGCTGGCCCTGCGGCCGGCGTCAAGTCCTGGCAACTAGACCTCTTTCACAGGGTGGGTGGATTCCTTTAAACATCAACAGATGATGCACATCCCCACCATGTTGGAGAGGCGTCCACTCCCACTTCAGTCTGCTCCAGGTAGCCTCCCTCTTACTTGCATGCTGAGACACACTGTAAAAACCTGCAAGCCTCGACTCTCCAGTCAGTTCACTCATATCCACCCTTCCTATCATCTGCATCGAATCCCTTACTCCTCAGTCCCCAAGTTTAACTTAGCTCAGGGGTTCCACTATAAGGCTATAGTTTTAGTTATGCTCTTCGAACACACATGGACAAACAGTCCAGGAGATCGTTTCTAAAATGAACATACTGCAACTTAAAATTGTTTCGTCTATATGACTGGCAACCAACTTCACAGGACCCTTATCCTGTAGAATATCTCTGTACCTATATGTCTCTGTCCCTCTCTTTCTTTATCTTACCCTTTGGGGGCTGCTGTGGTTGAATGGTCAGACCATTCGCCTCTCACCAAGACGATCGAAGTTCAATTCGTTGCGGGGTCTGTCCCCGGATTTTCGCATGTGGGAATTGTGCCGAACGATGCTGCTGTTTGGTGGGTTTTCGTGCGGATCTTCCTTTTCTCCCCGCCCTTTCATTCTGGCACCGCTCCATACACACCTCATATCACCCTTCACCAGCTCCAAAGACGTAGATGTTAAACGCTGACCAAAAATCTCTCGCTCACTCTTTCCCTGTGGTAAGCTTCTCACACTCTAACTCTTCCATGCTGGGATTGTTAAGAGAGACTGTTGTGAATGTCAAATTGACCCATAACCATAATGGTGCTAACAGCTGTAATACTACTGCTCCATCACTTGGGCGAACAACTTTAACCGTGGCAGCTGAATCCCTGACCCACAAGCTCTAGTGGAAGGCCAAATTAGCTCCAGTTTCTGACAGTTAGTAAACGGAACTTCCAAGAGCTGCAAAAAGTGCTAGTGGTCCTGAAACAGTACCCCGACCTTGGGAGCCCAGTGCATGCTGCTGCTGGAATAGTTGCCTCTCCAGTTTGCCTCTTGAGGGCATATACCATTCTGGATACCCAGCATCACAATCATCGACCAAGAACATCAAGTCCCCGCAGAGGCCACTTACGCAGTTGAAGACTGTGGTTGTAGCCCACCAACAGCCACTGGGATGGCTCTGCTAGACTGTTGGCTGTGAGAAAACTCTTATTGCGCCCCATGTTCCACGACCAGCCACCAGTGAACAATTGATTAAATAGGGAACCCACCACTGCCGGCTGCCACCCCCAGCAACCAAGTCCCCACCTGGCCCACGAGGCTGCTGCCCCCAGAAGCAGCCCCCCACCTCTACCCCAAAGGGAGTTCCCATCATGAGAGGTTTACATGCTTGCTGCATCTCCCAGGGACACACCTGAACAAGGGACATTACTGAAGCACCATAACACTCCTCCCTTTACATTCCCTTGTCATGCCACTGCAACATAGGGGCCTTCAACTATTAACAATTTTAAATGTGTGATTTCAAATGGTTTAAAATTTACGTAGAGGAAACTAACAATAATGTATTATCTTATAACATTTGAAAATGGGTGACCCTTTGGGCTAAAACGGGTAGGAGCCGTACGTAAAAGCCATGTCTTCTGCTGGTAGTACAAATACATTTCATTTATTCCTACCAGAGAACAAATTACTTCCTGGCTTCAGACCCACTTTGCCAGCGGGGTAATACTGATCAAACAGAGAGAGGAGTTTTTACACCTATGACCAATGCCCAGAGGAAGAGCCAAGCCAATGTTGTTGACCAAATCGAACAACTACAGTTCTACCCAAAATCAGGGAACACATGTAGGAACATGAACATGTGCACCTCAAGAAGTTAGTATGTTGTATCACATTATGGAAACAAGGCTATGCATGCTGCTGAGAAAAGAAAAGATGTATGCCCCCTGTCTCTGCACCTTTTGCCACTGCAAGAGAAAAAGTAGAGAACTGCTTCTGGTCTGGACATGAAGGAATTTCCTCCCATCCCGTGCTGCAGGCACTGCCATGCCCAGAACTACCTCAAAGACTGCAATATAGCCTAGGCGTATCTAGGTGAAAGGGAATGCAGTGTGCTCAGTGGTAATGCTTTAAGGAGCATAGCACCTCGGAGATCAGGAAATAGAACCGCTGAAGGCAACAGTGGGCCAATGTCTCTGGGAACAGCTCAGGCGTAGTCATATTATATGAAGATGGTTACCAAATAGACTCACCACGCCTACAAGTGAGCCTGCAGGAACAACAGTACTTGGCTACACTTGACACTGTATGTCCCACTAGTCCTGGAACACTGGAACAATATGGCATTCACAGCACCGGATGGAGAAGTCCTACAATTTAAAACAATGCCTTTCAGGCTAAGAATGCCCCAGCCACATTCTAGCACTTAACATCTGCTGCCTTTGTCACTAGTGATATATGCGACCTTTGGTTTGACTTACCTCAACATCGTAGCATTTTCCCAGACTGGAAGGAACTTCGCCACCACTCCACCTGATGCTAGAGCAAGTTGCCTTCCACAGGCTAGCCTACCGCCTGAGGAATTGTCAGTTTAAGCAGAAAGAGATTGAGTACCTAGGATCTGATAGCAGTTTCCTGTTGATTTAGAACGTTGAAACAATCCTTACGGCAGAAGCGCCATGCAACCGCAAACAGCTCTGCCAGTTATTTGGGGTATTCAACTGACTGCAATCTACCTTTATCAGGTGAGTGGAGATGGGAATAAGTATTCCTGAACAGGCCTGAAGCTGAGCAGGTTTGCTGAGGTGCTTTGAAACACATCTAGGCCCATCACAAAAGGCAGGAAGTGTACATCAAATGGAAGTCTCGCTGGGCCCCAGTGGTCTTATTAGCATTCGTTAGCACAAGGGAAGCAATAAACCTCTGCACACTCCCTCTCAACAACAAGCAGGCAGGATTTTACAAGGTCTTCAGTATGAAGTAGGTAGGTCCTTACAGTATCATAAGAATCTATTGTAACATAGCCTGACTAATAGGAAGAGACTGTGACAAAAGAAATAAACTTGTCTTGCATGTGAAAAGGACTCCTCTCTTCAAGCAGGATGATGCCTAACCTAACTTCCTATGGTTTCCTAGACGGGAAGATGACCAAGATCAATTCTAATCAGTGTCTGTACCATTGGTAGCCCTCTAAGATCACAAACTAGCGAGGAAACAGTACTAGAGAGCACCAAAAGGCAACACCCTTCGTCAGCCATCGGGAACAGCATCCTCGTGATTAAGGAAATTGAGGCAGACCACCTCACTCTTCACATATCACAGAGCCAAGCCGCTTGATACTATTCCCATGGCCACCCAGCACCGGACCAGAGAAAATAGACAAGCTGGAAGAGAAGAAGCAGCATGGATCGCCAGCAGCAGACAACTTGCCCAGCAGGAAGTCATGGGACGACCAGCACATAATGCACCACCCGGCCAGAGACATTGCATCGTTGGTGCCTGAGAAGAATCCAATCCACAACATGGCACTCTGAGACCTAGGAACTAGACCTCACGCAGAGTAGTTGGCTTCCTCAGGCAGCCAACAGATGGTCCATGTTCCAGTTGCACTATAGAGGCGGCCTCCCCCACGCTGGTCTGCTCCAGCCAGACTTCGTCTGACTTGTCTGCGAAAGCACTAAATAAGAGCCTGCAACCTTGGCTTACCATTCAATTCGTTTTGGTCCTCCCCTACCAGCATCTGCATTCACTCCCTCTCAGTCTCCAACATCAAGCTTAAGTTAGCTCAGGACTACCCTCATCCCATGCTTCTATGAAACTATAGTTCTAGTTATGCCCTTTGTACATGCACTGACAAGTTGTCAAGTGTTTGTTCCCAAAAGAAACACACTGCAACTTAAAAACTATTCATTTTGACTCCACAGTTCAGGGGACCTCTGGGGCGGCAGCGTGCACTGGTCTCTGGCTGTACTGCTCAGGTGCAGAGTTCTTCTGCTTGCATCCTTCTTATGGAGAGGGGGGTTAGTTCTTAGTAAACCTGGTGCCATCTATAGAGCTGATGGAGAGTTTGGGGTTCCTGTGTTACCAAGTGTTGCCCATGTATTGCCTTCGGGTTGAGGTATGGTATGGTTTTGGGGGCTAAGGTTTGGGTAAGGTGATTTGAATTTATGTTTTGTTTTGGTGGTGTTGCTGACCTAATATTTAAGAGAGTCTCTCACATTATATTGTTCCTAGGTGCCTGTTTCGGCTGTGTTCAGGAAAGTTTCTTCACTTTTGTTTTCCATCTAGTATACATTGCGCGTGCGCTGAATGACGTGATACGAGCCTTCCCTTTGGGGCAAATCCAGTGCAGAAATTTTACTGGGCTTTACTGAAGGAGTGAGTTTGTATTAATACCCAGGTGTTGATGTTTATGTGTGGTTCTTTTCCCATTTGTGGTAGTGTACACTTCTGCTGGATGTACTGTTGCTGATCTTTCTGTGCTTGGCACTCTTGAGCCAAAGCTTGTCGTCATATCACCTTGGTATGGTATTTCCATAAGTTCCGTTTCTCCTCCATTCTCTGGGCCTGTAAAGTGTTCTGCTGAAGAGCAATTGACTTGGAGAAGAGCTCAAGGCGTTGTTGTGCAGGATGAACCAAATGTTCGGAATGTGTAAGTTCCGCTGCCAGTAGTCCTCTGTAAGGCATAGTCTCAAAGTCTTTCTTCAGCTCTTGGTTCCGGCGTACAATCTGGTTGTCATGTGGTTGGTAGCTGGGAGTGGTCTAGATATCTGTTTTCTAATGTCTATAGGCTTTTTCTCGTTGATTTCAGTGAATTGTGTGGTGTTATCTGTCAATATGACATGCATATACTGTAGCTGCATTTCGGGAACACTTCTTTCATTTTCTTAATTATGGTAATTCCCTCTGTGTTTCTAAGAATGAATGCTTCTGTCCATCTTGAAAAGAGGTCTGTTACTGCCAGGAGGTAGCATTTCCCTTGGAGAATGTGAGTGTAATGTATCGTGAGGTTGGCTGCAACATGTATCCAAGCTGCTTTTGGCCATTTAAGAATCATAGTGACTTGTGGTTGAGAACTGAATTTGGTTTGGGCACAGGGTTAACATTAATTCACATATTCCCTGATAGTTTCTTTGATCCTGGGGTGTCCAGCATGTTTGTGGTCATGATGGTACTGGCAAATGTGAGTTTGTAGGGCATGCAGTACCCATGTCTTCCAACTGTTGTTATTTCAGTGGGTTGCAGGCCCGGATGATCCTTTGTTCATCTATATAGATGTGTGGCTTTGTAGCTGCAATGGTACAGATTTATGGGTCATTTTGCTGTACTTCTAGGAATTCTTATGGTTGCCCCAGACTTTGATTTGCTATAGTAGCATTGGTGCTAAAGGTGTTTGGTTTTGGGTTGCTGGTGGTAACACAGGGTCCCATTTATCAATGTTTTCTGTCACTCTGCTTGTATAGGGTTCTTGTGATAAAACGCCAGGTATCTCATTGTTATTTTCCTGGCCATTGTTGGATTTTATAAAATGTTTCTTGTTGGTATAAGTTCCATCATCCTAGTTTGGTCTTCTTTGGGCTCTCTTACTATAGCATGTAAGGACTTTGTTACCAATGTGGAGTATGAAAGGGTTGTCTTCCAAGTAGTAGTAGTATTTCTTGACTACCTGTTTTATTGCAAGACACTCTTGTTCACAAATATAGCAGTGTTGTTTGGTAGGGCTCAGGAGTGTACTAGCATAAATAATAATTTGGTGTTTGCCATTGGAATATTCCTAGTATAGCAAGGCTCTTTTACTGGTTCCATAGCCATCTGTCTGTAAGATAAGAGGGCTTCCTGGTGTAAGACAATGCAGCATGAGCAGATCCTGGAACTGGGTTTTGAGTTCCTTAAAAGTCTCTTCATTGAGTTTATTCAGGGGTCCAATGAATCTAGCAAGTACCTTAATGAATTCTCGTTGCCAATTGCACAGGCCCAAATACTTCCTGAGTTATCTTTTGTTTGTCGGAGGTTGGACATTGATGATCGCCCTCACCTTCTTGTTTTATGGGTAGTTTCCTTCTGGTGTGATAATGTGGCCCATATAGTCAATTGTTTTCCCAAAGTGACAGTTTTCCCGGGCGGCGTATTAAACCATTTATCTCATATCTCTTCAATACTTGTCTTAAATGCTACTAATGTTTCTCCCAAGTTTGAGGGTACATAATGACATCATTTAGGTAGACAAAGCAGAATTTTCTATGTCTTCAGTCGGGACACTTGCTGACATTAGGTGCTGGGAAGTGGATGGAGCGTTTTTTATTTCAAAGGGCATTACTTTGAGATTGGTAGGTCTGTTGATTACAGGATGAAAGACAGTGGCTTGAATCAGGGTATAATGGTATCTGCCAGTAACCACTCCTCAAGTCTAGGGTAGTGAATATCAGGGCTCAGACTAAGACTTTGAGAGTACATATTTAGAATTTTTATTTCTGGTGTGGCTATGTATGCGTGATCAGCTTTAAATCTTAGTAGTTGACACAGAATCTTAGTTCTCCATTCTCTCTAGGGACTAAAATTATCCTTGTATAATGTAAGAAGTTGACAGGTTTCATTATTCTTTGTTGCCACTTATCTGCGATTTGCTTGCAAAAATTATCTTGTGTTTGAGGGAGGACGGCTGGTTTCTTTTACTTTAGTATTATAGCAGAGACGTGCCCAAAGTTGTTCAAGAGCATTATTAGTTTAGTTTCTTGTCCTGCCAGGAGCTGGTGGTGTTTGCTACGGGCTTTGATCTGTGGTACCTGGGTCACGGACTGGAGTTTTCCATCTGATAGCTGTTATTTGTTGAGTCATAAGATATACATTTCGTTATTCACAATCTATGACATACTTGTTATGGGTATTTAGGAATTTACCCACATAAATTTGTAATATATTGATAGATAAATTGATGTGTGTATTTTGGGGTGAAATAGTAATCACTGTGTTCCGGAAGAACAGAGGCTCGCTCTGGTTGAGAGAAGCGACATCTTGGTGTTGACAGAAAAGGGTTGTCGAGAGCCATTTATCAGCTTCGTGACAAAAGTATGGGGGGACAAGACTGACTCTCTGGACTGTGGACGATGCCAGAGCAGAGGCTAGCCCTGGACCTCACATGGCATTACTGGCTCAACCCCCCCCCCCTCCCCTGCCTTTACAGACACAAAATAAGCAGGGCCACACCAAGGGGAAAGAAACGGCCAATCAAAGGCCGAGCTGGCCACACAATGTAAAATACAGTGGAACCCTGTTATAATGAACCCTTGTATAACATTTTCCGGGTTATAAGGCATCTTATGTTGGGTCCCTTAAATTGTTTTATAACAAGAAGTTACCCTCTTATAAGAAAATCCCTTTTATAAAGTACACATTTTTGAGTCCCTTCAGAAACGTTATAACAGGGTTATACTGTATTTATTAATTAATGTCAATGGTTTGAATTTAAATTTTGTGAGAAGTATATGTTAACTGTGTGTTGTAAATAATTATATAATATTAAGTAAAGGAAACGAAAGTATAAGTAAATGACAGTGCAGTCGGGAGCCAGAAAGGCGAAGCTAGGGGGCGTGGCCAGTGCAAGAATAAGAGCATACAGATTGGCTGGCGAGTTTAGGTGCGCGGAGGAGCGAGTCACCAGCAGGTACACACTTTTTATTATTTACTCCGTGTTAGGAGCCCAATGTCGGCAGACATGGGACGACATCGGATAGCCAAAATTGAGCTGGAAATAATCGGACAGTATTAAGAATATTCCATATTGGTAAGCCAACTTGGGAGCTTTAGTTTAGCTGAGGGCAATTTTTTTGTACTAAGTTACTCTGTCTTGGTAGCCCTGTTGTTGGCAGACACAGGACGACCACGTGATAGCCTGCCCAAAAAAAAAAAAAAAAGAAAGAACTTGTTTTAATGTAAATTACTCCTTTAAGATAAATTTATGTTAATTTAACATCCTAGTTTCAAAAGAGATACAGCCTAGCATCACTAGTGGAGAAAGGCCGGTTGCATACTGTGGCTGGGATCTAGGGTTGCCGCAAAATGTCTTCACCTAGATTAGGAGCTACAAAGAGTTGTGAAGGTACTAATCCTGCTTATGTGTCGGGTATGATCTCGATTTCCCACCTTAATACTTGGTGGGTTCTGATTGTGCCAGTTGTATAACTTGCGAGGATGGCGTATTATACACAGACCCTATTTCTGATCTGGATACGTGGTGGAAATACGGGCTCTTGGATTCCCTGCTGTGTCTGAAGTTGACTAGCCATGATTATTTTGACGGAGGCACAGGGTTGTGATTCTTTTTTTGTGGGATCGTTCCCCTGTTTGGTAGGCTCATTTTTGCCTGGATTTGATGGTTTGGAATCCCCAATTTGGTCAAGAATATTTTATTTGTTTGATTTGCTTGGACCTCTAGCCTGATTAACTGGGCAATCCCTGGTCATTATGTTTCTCAGGGCAACTCCAACATTTTGGTAAGTTGGTAGGGGCCAAGTTGGGCATGACTGTAGTTTTAGGGTTATTTCTTTGGATTAAACACTGACTAGTTGACTGCGAGTTATGGTTAGTTTTGAAGTGTTCAGCCAGATCCACTTCTGTGCTGGTGGTCTTGCCTACCAGTTCTTCTATTGTTTTGGATTTGTAAGTCTGTAGGAATGGCTTGAGGCTAGGTTTTAGAAGGTTTGTAATGATACTAATGCATGCTTCTTTGGCGTTGTTTGGAAATAGCCTTTTGTGTGTGTGTGTGTGTGTGCGTGCACACGTGTGTGTGTGCACGTGCACGTGTGTGTGTGCTTTTCTTTTTATTTGGGGGTCTGGTGGGTGCTGAAGAAGTTAGACATCAAGCAAGCAGCTACTTTCTCTCCAGATAATCGTGCTAAAAACCAGGTTCAGAATAGCTCCCAATTTATGGTAAATTCTCCATGTTTGACCCACCATGTAGTTCCTGTTCCTGAGTTGTTTCTTGACCTTCCGGTAGGAATAGGTTCGGTTTATCCTGGGGTAACCTTCTGAAATTGAATTGGGTAATGTAGGGCCTTCGGGATGGTGTCTATGTTATGCTCGATGTTTGGTTGGGTGATCGTTAGCTCATGTGGCTATGGCTTTGCATTCTTTGCAATGGAATTCCAAGCCTTTTAGGTTCCTTCTTTTTTTCCCAACCTTGGCAGAGGTTGTGATAGTCACATTGGATTTGGTATAATGCTAGTCCCAGGGCATATGTGTAGGTGACATTTCCTTTGTATTATCTGACAAGTAGTAAACAATATTTGGGTCTATAGGATCCATTTCTTCAAGTGGCCAACAAATACAGGACAAGTAGTAGGTTAACCCACAGTAGGTGCAGTCAACTCTGAACAGGCCTGTGCCAGGATATTCCTCTAGGGCACAAATACCTGTTCATAGGAAACTGAGAGTGTTGGTGTCTTTCATTGTGATTCAAATTCAAGTACATATTTGGTTTATCTGTCAACTGCCAGGAGGTTATGGACTCTTGAAAGTCTTAGTTTAACTTGGCTGGCTAAGTCAGTTTGCTGTATCGCGAGAGATGATGAGGATAAATATGTTTATATTTATTATCTATATAGCTTGAACCCAGTGGGCTATCGTTGTGTTTCTCGTTTATGGGACGCATACAATGTTTTCTAAAATTTTATTTAACTTCTCAGTGGTTGAAAAGGCACAGAATGTGTTTTAGATAAATTCTCTTTATCTTTCGAACTCTTCGAGATATAAAGTTGCTTTCCTGTTCACGATGATAATTACCTAAATATCCATATATTAATTGCAGTGGTTTTTTGAAATTGTAGTCTTATAGTTATGAAGAGGTTAAATGTGTTTTTAAATTAATTGTTAATTTAGCTTTGACCCTACGGGTATTGTAGTGATTTTCATTTCAATTGGATGCTGATACGTGATACCAATGTCTTAAATATGTTTTCAAGATTTTTCTAAATTCAACCCCTAATGGAGTGAAAAATATTTAAATTATTTTCTCTTAACCTATAGTTTTTTATCTAACCAGTCGAGATATTGAAGTGTTGTTTACTTTACATGATAGATGATGTATATGTGAATGCCTTGAAAGTTGTGTAAGTTACTGGATAAAATAATTCAAATACCAACTATGTTTTAAACCATATGATACAGACAATCAAAACAGCAAGTACAATCGTAGAGAAATAATTTATTAGAAATTACATTTTCAGCTATATCAATCCATATTGTTGTAGAACCTCCTTGTGCCTAGAGAATGAATATTTTATTTATATTTATTTTAAAAGAATATGTTTTACATACTGTGGCACAGTTATTTGTAGTTCCTTTGTACGGTTTGGGAGGTACCAGGTTCAGATTCCACGCAAGGCTGTACAAATGTGCAGTTGTTACACGTAAAGACTACATGTCTGGTGAAATTAGTGTCATGTGAATAAAGTTGTTTGAAGAGGGTTGCATGAAATATATACAAAATTATAAAAACCTCTTACTATGTATTCCTAACCTAAATTATTCACCCCAGTACATCAATTACATATACCGTGATTCCTAGACTACTTGCTTAGTTAGATATTCTCCAGTTTTTAAATAATTTCTATCAATTTAATGTTTTGTGTGTGTAATAATAGATAGCATGATATGATCTACACTTGACTAATAAAAATACACATTGCTATGCTAATTTTGACATATATGACACTGTATTACAGAAATCAACATTGTTTTGTCACATTTAACTACCATGAGGTAGGTACTCATTCTGATGAGTAGGTATTGTAAAACTTTACTATATATGTGTGACCACTGTAGGCATACACATTAGATAATAACTTTTATCTTGTAAGCTATTGATTGTTACAAAATAAGGGAGCTATTTTCGTTGTAACAGTACATATGGTGAAACAGAAGTTATCAAGGAGAGAAAACGGGTCACTACAAGGTGGCATAAATCAATCCCCTTTAATAAAAAATTGCTTGTGATTAACTATCAGCAGAGGTAGACTGTACTATTTGCTTACTATAAGTATAAATCATGATACTGTATCAAATAATGAAGTTTTAATGGTCAAATATGATTTTGCAAATATCAAGTTAGGAGCAGGAAATATTTTACCAGATTAACATCACTTATAAGGTCAAACAAATTTATATGAATATGAAACCAGCCATTAAAATTATGTATTAATAGCAATCAATAAAATATGTCTGAAAATAAACAATAAATGTAAAAAAAAAATATAAAAGAATTTGGCACCATGATAGGCAGCTTTGGTTATTTTGGGTGGTGTGATGTTATGGTCAGGATCGAAACAGTGGTTTTCTGTGCTGCATTGAGATAGTCTTTGTAAAAATTTCCCCTCTTTCCCCTGCGTACATTTTATGAGCCAACACAAGTGTCGCACCTCCTTCCCGGCTGTTCCCACTTGTCAAGTCAGGCAAGCACAACAAGAAGCAGACTGTCAAGCAGTATTGCCAAAATATGTGGAATTTCATAAAAGGTGTTGAATTTCAAGTTGCTTGTGGAATTTTCAGTGGAATAATTGTCTGTGTGGAATTTGTATGAAATTCTTAATATAAAAATTTTTTTGTATTTTAATATTTGTGCATGTAGTGTCAGGTGTAACAACATTTACATAGTTGAGAAATGCATTCTTTAATGAGAAAATTGTGATTATCTTGTTTACTGCACAATTTTTTTTACATGACGGTTCACCTTCTGTTAATTATTGGGGTGAACTCTCTGTGTCAAATTGCCAGTGTGGCATGTATGGTAAACAAGGAAATGTTCATTTCTCCTTGAGTTTTTCACTGTGTGTGGAATTGCTGGAATGTAGTTGTGTAATAAGTGGATATTTAAATGGTTCATCTGGCAGCACTGTTGCCTAGGCAGGCAGGCATGTTTTGTTCACTATACAGTTGTGCTCTTACTAATTTTTACAGCAGCTGGCGTAATTAGAAATAATGCTCCATGCTTTCATTAGCAAAATTGCAATACTTGTTTCCCGTGCACCAATCATCAAAAAGAAAACATATCTATGAGAGTTTCAAAAACAAAGTTCTTTACTCTCTAGTTCCTTCACTGACGCTTTTTTGGCCATTGCTCTATTTGCTGTTTATATACACTAGTATTTCAACCTGGTCATTGCAATTTATGTATATTTGTATTAATTTCTATCACATTACTTCTGAGTTCTTCGGAAACAGCATGTCAAAAGTTCACCTCCTCACACTTTGCTTATCCTTTATCCAGACAGAGTGTAACTCAATTAAAACAAATAAATTGTAATATTCGAAACGTAATATTGTAAACTTATTAAATCAAATCACTGCCAACACACGCCACCTTGACACTGCTTATTCTGGTTGCTCTTAAAACCTTTCCATCAGAGGGTGGTCTATTACTGTCCTATAGCATCACATGCAGTGGAAATATTATTTCTGAGCTTTCTGATGGGTACTACATTTTGTACAACTATATCACGAACTCTACTGTTCAAATTGATAAGAAACTATTGGCGGTACGGCACACACTTTCCAGCAGTAACATTATAGGGCCACAACTTCAGGGTACTGTGTAGGTGAACGTATTTTGCCTATTTGAGGCCTAGAAGTGCATGCGCATCACGACTCCCCCTTCACCTGGTAGCGCAAGTTGCTGAACTAGTGTGCAGTCTTCTCACTGACAACTCACCTGTGAGACATTCTATAGTAACCATATCATTTTTTGATGTAATATTATAGATAAAGTTGTATTGTACACAACTATACCTTGCAATAGATTATACACCAAGATTATCACACCTAAAAAAAACTGCAAAAACACCCATTTTTGCTAGTGTAATACCAAACTTTACAGATAAGTGGGGGCCTTAAATGGGTTTACTGGTGTTTAACATTCTCTGATTGCTATTTCTAAGCAGATATCACCTATGCACACTGAGCAGTTTTCGAATGAATGTGTATCAGCTGAAGAGCTTAATACCATTTGACAGCCTGGGCAGAGGCGGTACACCGAAAATTGTAATTGTTTTAATAATTTTTATGTTTGTGCGATGTATGGTTTGTTTCGTAGAAATACACTGTGACTATTTTTACTGTAAAGACAATTTTTTTTAGTTTTCATAGTTTTTTGTATAGTGTCGTGTCAAAGTCCAATTTTGCATAAAGTGACTTTATGCATTAAAAGAAAACCATCCGACTTATTTAAATAAAATAATTCATACTGAAGTGTAGCAGGCTACATTATGATATGTATAAAAACCATATTGAATTTTTGTTTTGTATTTATAAAAAAATTTAGAAAATTGGCAAATTTAAATTTTAGCAATTTTTTAAATATACGATAATAACATTCAGTGTGGTTTTTATACTTCTATTGGCGTACAGTGTGACACTGTTCTTGAGTGTGAATTATTTTGTTATGGTAAGCTGTTGGTTTTCCTTTCTAGCGTAAAACCATTATTTTTCAATTTCAATGGACTTTGACATGACATTATACAACAAGTTTGAATGCTAAAAAAATTATCATTACAGTACAAAAAAGTCACATTATATTAACCTTATATTATACAAATATAAAAATTACTAAAACAACATTTCCGGTGAACCATTTCAAGGCTCTGGCCAAACTAGCGGAATAACTGCAGAGCGGCAGCATTGCAGGCGCCGTGCCACCAGACATACAGATGACGTTGGCACTGCGAAAAGTGTGCACAGAAGACATACATGATGAATGCAGAAACATAAAGACACCCTGAGTTTGTTTCTCAATGGGATACACACGTACGCAGATACACATGTGAAAACATGAGAAAGCTGTTCAACTCCGAACTCTTACATATCTGTGCTTGCGTGTAACCAATAGCAATTGAGCATTTGTCTTTTTCCACCATTTTTGTGTACAACGTTCACCTTTTTTGTGGCTAGCCGTTAAAATCTCCTTCATGCATAGTATTAACAGTTTATTTTTTGTGACTTAAAGACTATGGAACACTTTTTGTAAAGTACACTTTACAAAATAAATGCCCAAAATATATTGTGATTCACTGACGCGGACCGTTCCACTTCTCCTCAGCTGAAGCCCGTCGTGCGCACCGCGCCTACCAACTGGAACAGCTGAGGCAGGCAGTACCGCACCTGCATAAGGGAACACCACGTGGCTCTACGAAGTAGCGGCACCCTGACGCCATCCCCATGATGCCGGGTGGTGCCAAAATGTACCTCGGTGCTAAGAGACCCCAGCAAATGTAGGGAAAGTGCCTTGTACGTATTAACACCCATAAACAACTGTTTATGTGGCGAGTGTCATACTGCCACTTACAGGCAAAGTGAAGAAACGTGGGCCGCATCCACATTCCCTAATACTATTTGGGACTCTAATAGTCAAGAATTAGCATTTAAATATTATCCTCTTTTGGTTTTGTATTGTTTAAGGGGTTTTGTGTAGTGACGAGCGTGTGGCGGGAACTTGCTGGACAAGGCAGGTGCACCGCCACTGGCTCAGCAGTTGGCGGTTAGCGGCGTAAGTGGGAGGTCAACTCTGTGTTGCTCCGGGCACCAGAAAGTCTTTGTCAACCTATAATTTATGTATCAGTAGTTAATTTTGCCATCTGGAACTTTTTCACTTTAACATGTTACGTGCCCAGAGTTACCTCCTCCACTTCTGCAACTCGTAACGCCCAGGTGCTTAGCTTTATTTTATTTTTCATCCAGCCCACGTGGCTGTTTTTGCCGTGCAGTTCCGTCCACCGGATGGACATAGGTCTGGGTCTGTTTCAGCTACCGCCATAGTGATATGTGTATGGATGTACAGTGATTCCTCAGTAATAACCACTTCAGTAAGTACGTGTGTTATTTATTGGCTAGCCGCTTCAAGGCCTTAAGGTTACGGGAACCTGAAAAACCAGCCAATCCCCTAGTGTTTTGTATTGTGTGAGTGGGCGTCCAGGTGCCTGATATCCCTGGTGAGTGTCTTGTGTGTGCATCGTGGGGAACGCCTAATGAGTCCCCTGCATATCTAGACGCCGGGTAGGAGGGAATTTAGCCAGCTAATTCCGTGGCCGTCGGCCGCACGACCCATGCTCTCCGTATGCTCGTCCTCCCTGACGAGTTGGCGCTACCGGGCAGCCTGCCCTTCGCAGGTCACTGTCGTGCTGGACGGGTCTCGTATAATTTTACCATAAATATTGTAACATTCATCCCCTCACCTCAACTCCTGTTCGCATCATCATAATGTTATTAACTGGATTTTGTGAAGTTAAAAGTTTTGTGGCTCCTAACATTTCAGTTTCAATAGAAAACACCTGCATGACCTGGCTGTACCACTTATCACAAACCTAATTATAATGTTAAATTAATTTCTTTCAGAAATGTTGGAAATGTGAGAAATACTTTTTAATAAGTTGTACACGTTGCAAGTCCTCATGTTTCCGTATGTGCTTTCATGCACTGCACTCATTTCGTTTGTGTGTTACACATCTGCTTTCTTACTCATCCGTGACATTGTAGAACGAGTCTTAGAGTTTTATGTCTGGACACAAGGGTATAATAAGAACATGTTTGCTGGACATGAGCCATGTATTTATAAGATATATACAGTATATACATATACACATTTACAATACCACATTGGCTGGACACATGTGACAGGCCTGTTCAGCGTTCCATGAGAGACTGAGTCTTCCTGGTTGCCAGGTTAGCTGACCGAACAACCCCAGTATTCCCTTGTCCTGCCTGGACAATGGAATATGCCGGGGGTGAACACTGCTATAGCAGTTGTACTGTCGTTCACGGGTGTACAGCGGCTACCATGCTGCAGCACATTGACAGGCTGCCAGTGACACACTCAGCATCATGAAAACTCAACTTGTAGGTGGTCAAGAAAGCGGATGTGGCGGTCAGATCTCTTCACTGATGGAGAAGGGCGAGGACATGCCTCGCCTGAGCCTAGTGAGGGGCAAGGTACCGCTGGGTCCGGTGTAAGGATAGTTTTGGCGATGTTTTCAGGTGGTTGGTCGGCAAGGGTGTATGCTGGTTTGAGGCGATCGATATAAATTGTAACTTGCCGACCATGCGTTTGGGGTGTTGCAGTCTTTGGTGTACGGCTGAGCAATGGGAATGGGCCTTCGTAGGGGGCCTTGAGATTTTTCTTGGGTCCTTCACGGTGGGCAAAGAATTAGTTCTATTTCCGTGACGAGGTCCTTGAATACAAATGTCTTCATTCCGCCATGGTGTGTGTCCGCTATAGGTCGGAGTATGCCAAAATGTTGCCAGTGGAGCTCCCTTAGAAGTCCGGCTATGTCTATGTTCGGAATGTGGACAGGCTACCAACAGCTCTCCAGGGAGACAAAGAGATTTCCCCGTTTACCAACTCACCTGCCGAAGTATGGAGGTCCTCACGCCAGGCCCCTCGGATGTCCAGAAGTATGGTAGGCAATATGTCCACCTATTGTTCGGAGTCGTGGCCACGTATGGCTGCCTTGAGCTGGCAGTGCATTCTCTTTACCTTGCCAGTAGCTCGTGGATGAAATGGTGTTCGAAATCACGATGTTCCTGTCAGGTTACATAGGTCCCTGAAGAGTACAGACTCTGTCTCTCCTTGTGCGTTCCATGTGGTGTACAGAGCGCAAGCTATGATTGTGGTCTCAATGTTCTCCCCCGGAATTGCTTTTGGCCACCTGGTGAAATGTTCTGTAGCAGTCAAACAGATTCAGAAGCCTCGGGACACTGGCAAGAGCCGTAGTAGCTTGGTATGCACATGATAAAATCTGGTTTAGGGTAGTACAAAGGCGCCAGTTGGGAAGAGACGTGACGAGAAATTTTCAAGCGCTGACAGGAAATGCATGCATATGCCCACTTATGACACAAATCTCTGAGTGACCACTTGACAGACGCCCCGGCACCTGGATATGGGAGGTTATACACAATGTTGAAAGCGGCACAATGGAATAATGCTGTGATGAAGGGCCTTGCTGTTGGAGTGGAGACATCACAGTAGAGATGAATGGTATATCTGGCATGGTGAGTTTCCTTACCAGTAGACTAGAATCCTGCTGCAAGTGGTGTATCATTTTAGCTCTTCATCCTCCATCTGCAATGTCGCTAAGATTTGGCAGTCCATAGTGTCAGCGACAGCATTAACCTTGGAGAGAGCATCAGGAACTATATTGTCAGCACCTGAGATGTGCTGAATGTTTGTTGTAAGCTCGCAGTCGTTAGGCACTGTTCTTTTGCTGAGCAGCATTGATTTCTTTGAGAGGAATGCCAAGGACTGCCATGATCCTTCCATCTGTTGCTGGAGAACTCTGCTAACTGAGAAGTCTGATAGGCATATGTCATTAATGCTAATGGAGCTGTCGAGATTAGATGATTCAGCAGGGTAGTTTGCGCTACTGTGGTCTTACAGTCCTAAAATGCCTCCTCATTGTCTAGTGTCCATGCTACTGGGTATTTGCCTTTCATAACAACTTTAAGCAACTCATACAAAGGAGGTTGTGTCTCTGCTGCCTTGGGGATGAAACACCTGTAGAAGTTGAGCATCCCAGTGAACCGGCGCAGTTCTAACCAGTCTTTGGCTTATTGTAGGAGAAGACGTCATCCACTTTTTCTGGTACCGGCTCGCTCCATTCCACAGAAGTCATCCACTTTCTCTGGTACCGGCTCGCTCCCTTCCACAAAGTCATCCACTTTCTCTGGTACCGGCTCGCTCCCTTCCACAGAAATGCTGTGCCCTAAGAAGGTTGCCTGTAGTTCTTCAAACACACATTTGGCCGAGATAATTTGGAGACCATTCGCCGTGAGGCAGCCAAAAAGCTCTTCTACATGCTGCACATGCTCTGCCTCGCTGCTTGATGCCACCAAGATGTCTTCCTTGTATGACAAAATTCTAGACCATAATGAACCTTGTTGACAAATCCTTGGAATGTTTGTGCAGCATTGCGAAGGCCAAAGAACTGGTGTGGTCCTGCCTCAACTTGCCACCGCCCGCCGTGCGGATCTTGTGCTCTTGTCTACAATAGTGCAACGCTGCAACAACTATCTGAAATTTGTGCTCGCTGTATGCGAAATTTCGCCGTTCTATTTTATAATACTCCTGCAGCGGTTGGTTGTTTATCCCTTACCGTAGCCTCAGACGGCAAACATGGAAGCTAAATGAGACAAATGGTCTAAATTGGCACACTATTATTGTTTCTTAACGGTGTTCACTTGGCAAAAATTAATGATTTTATATTTGCATGACATAGTGTTAATTTTTTAGACGTTACTTGCGACTACATTTTCCACTTGTAAAATTTTTTCAGCTCTAATAGTTTTCTCATAGCGGCACGTCAAAGTCAGAATTTGCAAGTTACGCGAACATATAAACTGGCGGTGCAGTCTTATCGCGGGTAGCTAGTATCAGTAAGTCATTCAGCGACGTCTGTCATTTTAACTAATAAGCCTACCGTATATACCTACCTGGCGAATGGGCGGTGTTGAAGCATTTCACGCCAGCTCTTGTTTACTTGAAACCATATTAACTTATTCCCATTACATTTATATACGAAAAGAACACATGCCTCAGACTATGATTCTATGATTTCAAAAGTACAGCGTGCTTGTTAGAAACGTGAATTTGGGACGCCTCAGAATGGCTAAAAACGGCTTTTTTTAGACTACTGTATTTTCGAAAATGACACCCGAATTCGTAAAACGCAAAACTAGAAGCTGGTGTTGGCATTTACTACATATTATCCGCGGATTAAATTTTGGGGTCACTGCTTTAAGTCCCATAGGGCAAAAAGGACTACAAGTAGGAAAACACTGGAAGCCCACTGCGATCCGAATAGAGGCGATAACGCTTCTCGTTGAGCGCTGATCTCTTGCCACTCCTTGTTCTCTATGGCCCTTGTCGCTCAACTGTACTCGCTCGTCGAACGCGGAAGTTTACAACCAATACATGTAGGCTTCTTAAAAGTGTTTGAGAGTGACATTTTTAATTTCATGTTTCGACGAATGAATGTTATTTTAGTATGTTGTGTCCCGGGACTACTGGCCCGGGAGCCACGTATCAGACTGTTATTAGTAGCACTGAATTATAAGCAAGACGGTTGGTTTCTGTTCAATAACATAGTTTGCGGCGTGGGTATGCAGCAAAGGATTGATATCCACGGCGTACAGTCAGATAAGCTTTTATTAACGTCGTTTTATATTACATAGACCTTTACATATTTGGCTTCTAGCCCTGTACTGAGCTCTCGGGAGGCGCTTGCGCCTACCCTACCTCGGGATTCGACCCCATTGCCCAGTCACATGTACCGATCTCTGACCTCCGACGTCATTTGGGCTACCTCGGGATCTCTCATTTCTGAGGAGATGTACAATGACTCTTATTCCGAGTCAGAGCCACATAATGCATGATATCGACACAATAACATGTTTGCCCAGAGTGAGTCTGTGATCGGCACACATTTAGTTTATACTCAATACAGATAATGAATCACAGCAAATAGTCTCGACGTCGTCAGGCCAACCTCTCTGCTTATGTTTCTTTCCCTTTATACATTTATAACACTCCTGGTTCCTAGCACAAGTTTCGCTATAACTACAATAGGAAAATAAAATGCAATACATAATAACTAACAATGTTGGGGCACAACACGTAGACGTTACTAGTGACTAAATTTTTCGTATCAGAAGTAAAAAATGTAATGTTACGGGAGCGTAACTCAACGTACTTTAACGGAATTACTGAAATTAAATTTAGGTATACTCATATAGGTGTTCGGCTACGTGATAAAATTTTCGACATAAAACAACGTAATTTTGTGCTTCTAAAAAATTACTGAAAATTGAGAAATTAGCGAAGTCTTTGGTACACAAAAAAAAAACATTTTGTCGCACAGATATTCCAAAAAATCTGAGATCAGCTCATTGTATACCGACTCGGCGGCTCTGCCGTGTGAGACATGGGTTCATAAGCATAAAACGTGACGGTTTTAATGCTTGCTTGAATGGCCTTAAACGTAAATGTGTATCTTACTTGTCAATATCGTGGCAGTGGTTTTCATGATAGCATCTTTTACGACAGATTACGATTACGGTCGCTGTAGTATTTGTTTGCATGCGTACGTAAACAAGTTGTGATAGGTAACCTAAAAAGGTACTGTCGTTTTTAGAGTGGCTGATAATAAGCGATATATTAAATAATAAAACCAGTGATAAAAATAAAGAACTCCCAAATGTTTTTAGATCTCAACCTGTACCAATTTAATTGACATCGCAATATAGCGGTGCAATGCTGTTTACACTGCGGCAGTGCTGTGATAATTTCACAGTACCTGTAGGCCCTACTCACAGTCAAGATAGTTACTATGTAGCTCTACCTAAGCTTCGTTCTCTCCTTGTACACAGCTTTGACAGTCACTCTTTCTCTGTCGCGATGAAAATATGGCGGTATCGTGATAGTAAATATGAATTAAATTAAATGTTGAGTTGTTGGGGGAATAGTCTACTAGTTTTGTGCTGAATTGTTAGCCTGGTCCCGAGTTTTGTGCTCCATTATTATCAGGTACAACACTCTTCAAATGGACCGTCACTGCATCACCTCTCCCCGCATATCGCCGATCTAAACATAAATTTGCACATGTAAACTACACGTTTTGTGCAGAA
This sequence comes from Medauroidea extradentata, assembly GCA_003012365.1. NCBI lineage: Eukaryota > Metazoa > Arthropoda > Insecta > Phasmatodea > Phasmatidae > Medauroidea > Medauroidea extradentata. The sequence continues at coordinate 54,529 of PNEQ01004071.1, forward strand.
TTGTACGACTTGTCCTGAGTTTTGTTTGCGTTTTTTTTTCTAGTGCAGTATTTATTAAATATTCTATTTCTCGCAGCATACTGGCTATCCAAACAAAAAGCTACACAAATATAATTTTTGTTTTGTGCTGAGTTCTACGTTTTGTGTCATTATGTTTTCGATAACGCTTTTTATTTTTTTATTTTTATTTTTTTTTTTTTTTATATTTACTAAAGGAGACTTGATATGGTGTGGTCAGTAAATAATTTATTTCAGTTGCATGAAAATGTTTAATAAAATTGGTGATGAATATATTTGTTACGTTTGACGTTTCAATTTCGCGGTCTTCACTATGTGATAGCCTATATTGCTTATATGTTTCTCATATACTTATTAGGGATTTGATAAGTTCCACTGCACGCCAGTTCCCTTTGAGAGCGATTGGGTTAGTGATTTACACCCTAAATTTTACCCCCCTTTTTTTTAACCTCTTTAGAGTCGAATACGGAAAATATATTTTTTACGGTACTTGGGAAAAATTACGAAAGCATCAATTTAAAGCAAAGAGCACTTTGATATCTCGATTGGTTCGGTAGATGTGGAGGGATAACCGAAAACACATTTTCGTATTTTTACCCCCTTAATTAAAGAATTTACAAACATCTTGGAGTCCTGTCGTAGACATTTGTATACATAACCAATTAAAGAATAAATCACGACGATAGCAAATTGTTTCAAAGATATAGATAATTCATAAAAAACACAGGTTGCCCCTTTTTAGTGATTGGGAGTCGAATTTCAAAAAATCCTAAAATAACTTTTTGGGTATTTACGTAAGCAATATTTTGAAGAGACTACGAACTCTTTATACCGAAGGATCCGATATATATCGATAGTTAATCGGAAACACATTTAAGGTCTTTTCACCCCCTTAAATGTTGAATTTCGAAAAATTTTTTAATTGGCCAATATGAATTTTTATGAGTGTCATATTAAAGTAAAAAACACGATAATAGGCCGTCGGGTTCGAGCTGTATTGACGTTCCTTCGGAAATACATTTCACCCTTATTCATCCCCTTAGAGGTCGAATTTCGAAAAATCCCTTCTTAGTGCTCGCCTACGACCGAGGGTAACCCACACAAAAGTTTCACGATTCTAGGGTCAGTGGTTTGGGCTACAGTTTGATATGTCAGACAGTCAGTGCTCATTTTTATATATAGATATGGTTGCTGTCATGTCAGTTGCTTCATGCAATTGTTGTGCAATTTTGTGATAGAGCGCAGGTAACATCAGACTGTAAAAACTGCTGGGCAGTGAAAGACTGGGCAGTTATATTTTGTTATCAGTATCAAGAGTGACGTTAACTGCCGGCTGGCGTATCTAGACGCTGAAAGGAAATGCTGACAACACGATAGCGACAGATCAATTACATGTTCCGTGTCTCCAAAACAAGATTGTAGACAAAAAGTTTGGTATGGAGCGTCTCTCGCTTAGGTTGCAGTACAGGGTTATATGGACATTCGCTCTCTCTTTTCATCGCATGGTAACTGCCGTTAGCACTGTCCTTGTTTCGGCGAGCACTGTTGCCAAAAATCCTAAAATATTTCACTTTGTAACATTGATTTTAAAATTTTTGCATATTGTACAGAATCGAAACGCGCATTGGGTGATATAGTTGGTTCATGATTTACACCATTTTAAGGGGTCGAAAAAATTAAAAAACAAATATTTTGAACATGGTAGTGTTTTCATACATCCTTAAATATAGCACATCATAACTTAGGAATCAAAAGCAAGATCGTATCCAGAATTTTATGGTGTATAATTTCATATATATGGACGTAAACGAAAAAAATATGAAGGCTAATTTTTTTTTTTTTTTCGTTAGTAGTACAGAAATTTTTTCTAACAAAACGTGCGCTGTCTAACAAACTAAAACATCAAAAAGTTGGTCACTGAGAAATTTTTTTGCTATTCAAGTTAGATGGGGATGAAAGCGAGGAAGTTGTTCGTAATGAGCTAAACCTATTTTTAAAAGCAACCCCACCTCAACAGCTTTAGCCGTTCTCTTGTTTATAGCTGTGAAATGTGCGGCGTATTATTGTCACGCGCTCACCCTACAAACTAGACAGCTGAGTGTCAATCGAAGTGTTGGCTGAAGAGAAAAAACGTCCCGTTATCTTTGCTGACTATGACGTTTTGTCTGGAATGGTTAATATATAAGATACAGGCTACCCTTAGTCAGCATTTTTCTTTGTCCCCCATGTCCTAAACTAGTTCAGTAGTGAAACTACGGTGTCTCGCGGCAGAGCTTGTCTTATATGTTAATGATTTCGAACCAAAATTTCATGTGTGTAATTTTTTGTTAACATGTACTTGTATGGAAGGCAAAACAATAAAAAGTCGTAATATAGGCTACGAGAAAGGGAGCGAAATATTGTATTCATCTTAGTCCAGTATTTTTCACATGCTATTAACGCATTAAGGAAGCTTTAGAAGAATCAGGATGTTCCTAACAAACCATTTACGCTAACAAGAAGAAACAATAGCAACACAATATATCAATGAAAAATTTAAATCATGAAGGAAAGACAAACAATAAATAATTCCCGTAAACAAATTTAAGGCAATGATACTTCATTTCTACTACTTGTATGGCAACTATTTTTAAAATCCTAAATCAGAGAAAATATAAAAATAAAACTGTCATACGGTTTGTTTATAAGGTTTTACTACGTTGTCTGATTTGTGTCCGTGACAAATAAATTTATATGGTTTCGGTAAGTTTTTGAGTGACGAAAATTCGTAATTACCTTGAACTTTATGTTTAAGTATTGAAAAACTACAAAATATACAATACAAAAATTAAACAATACTGGTAAACATACTGTTTCATATGGGCTCTCGTTTAGGCTTGAGATATAATTATCAAAGTAGTAGTGGAAACAAGTGATACGCCTAAGTTGACGTCACAGCAGAACATTAAATATACTCTCCTTTGTTTGGTAACCGTGCGTGGTGCAGCAGTGGTAAAACACTTGCATCGCATTCGGGAGGACCCAGTTTCGATGCCCGGCTCCGACTATCCTGATTTCGGTTTTCCAGTGGGTTTTCCGAAATCACTGTAGGCGAATGCTGAGATGGTTCCTTAACAAAGGTCGTGGCAGACTCTACCCCCCCTTTTTTTTTTCACCCGTTTATCCCTACCAAGGTCTTGTGCTGTTCGAGGGCACGTAAAAACGTCCAAGTAAATAACCCCCTATCTCCCACTTTAATTGTATTCTTAGCAGACAAAAAAGTGACAAAAATAAGGTATATGTTTCAATTCTCATATGACATTGGTTTTGAATGATCAATCTTATAATCATCAACTACTCCAACCACGTTTTTGTTCTCAGACAGATGCTACCAAATTGGAAAAAATCTTTCGTTTTGTCAGCAGTAGCTATAATTATTAAAATATATGTGATAGTTATTTCTTAATGAAGTGCTCGTTACAGTTCATGTAGTGAATTAATATCAGTAGAGTATGTGGATTGTTTCTTGTATAAAGTAATAGGAAATGTCATTAATTACATATTTTGAAGCGTGATGCTATAAAAATTGTAATATCAACTAGAATAATAAAGAATATAATATTTCAAAGCTCAACATTCTAAAGTAGTTCACCTCCCGCCTCCCGAACTTCGTAGCGTGGCTGCGATGTGGCAACAGCACGCGCCATAAGCTCTGTACTGCAATCTAAGGTTGGGACGCTCTGTAGCTTCTCACACTCCGTAAACAAATTATCTTTATGTATTACACAGTAATACCCTCATTTCGTGTAAGATATACAGTACGGGTCATTAAAAATACAGCGGCGTATTTAAATATTATTGTGTAATACTTGTACTCATTTAAGAATGAATAATGAATATCGTGTTTATAGCACACTAATGTGTGTTGAATGCTCCATTTTTTTAAAGTGTAGTTGTGTGTCTTTTTGCATTGAAATACTGTTGCAAAAGGCACTACAATAGAATGTGAGTTTCGTTGCAAATATTGCTTTAAATTATTAGTGATAATTTTATAACAACAATTTTATGTAGTGGTTAGTTAGAGAGTGTAGTAATTTTATAGTGAGTCACTATACTTTGAATTGTATAGTAGTGCGATAATGTACGTCGAAAGCGGTTTTTTTTTTTTTTTTTTTTTTTTTCGTGGGAAGAATGTAGTAGACGTAGTTGTTGAACACCCCACCCACCAAACAAAACATGGGAAGGGAGGGGGATTCGGGGAGGGGAACCTCCCTCTTTACGGGAAAATTTGGGGTTTCAGGGCAAAACAATTTATGCTCTTTAAGCATATTTCATAAAATATATAGATATTATCTATTCAGCTGGTTAGCTGGATTAAACTGTGTTTGTTTAATATAAAACGGTTTTAGTGAACTTTTTTGCACACAGTTAAATTACCTGCTGGAACCTTATCCACCGCAAATCAGTATTTAAATACCAGAACATACCACGATGCAGATTTAAAAATTTTCGGTACCTGTATGAAAACGTAAATTACTAATGAAATAATTAAAATCACTTTCATTGCTGCAGTATTTTCATGACTTGTTATAACGCTGAATATCACAGTAGACTACATCATTAAACGCATTTGCTAAATATTGATGGTGTATACAATAGTTTTTAACAAACTTTACATGTTTCACTTGCTTTACATTTTTTGTTAATTCTTAAAGTAATATTTGCTGTAATCTTAAACTTTATTGTCAATTATCACAGCAAACAATGTCACATATTTCTTTGGATATTTTATTTTATGGAAATATTCAAAATTATTTTTGTGATTGGTATATATTTTGAAAACAAGTGAAATGAAAATAATAATTTTCGATTTTCCTTTGTCTTTTTGTCTATCCGAATGTGGGGGTTTCATCTTTTTGGTACTGGATGAGGCGCGCACACTGAATTTTTTTTTCGAGAGGGACCTAAACCTCAACAGTTGATTTCATTACATATAAATTGCTGACCAAAACTCTCTCACCCACTTGCTTGAAATCACAAAATCAACAAATATAGAACACTGTCCTTTTATAATATTTAATATGATAAATATCTAGGTCTCTTTAATAACATAATTTCAAAAATTCTCCCGTTTTCATTTTAAAATCTATTTCTTAACTGTAAACCTATGCACGAACATTTACGGATGTTAAAACTGTATTTTCAAATGAAAACGCGAAAGAAAAGCATAAACCGCATAGTGCTACATAAATAAACATCCACTGATAAAATATCTACCCGGCAAAAAAATCTCATAGAATTTTGATGAGTAGTTCAGATTTTACTGACGATTGAAAGTCATCTGCACGTACCTTTCCACGGCTTTTAACACTAGGTATTAAATGCGCAAGGCTACGCAAAATAACAAGCATCGCTGTTATGGTATGGTTCGCTTGACTGGATTCAGTTTCTTGGACGTACTCCATTGCAAGTTGAATGACTGTCAAAGAAAACTAAACAAACAAAAGCAAAACCATAAAATAAACAGAGTATGCTTTGGTACGTACACAACACGAAATTCCAAAATGGAATCGGGTCAAATAAAAACAAGAAACAAACAGATAATAAATAAAAATAATAACAAATACAATAAAAAACCAAGTAACATGTGACACAACGATGAGACGAAACAAAAAACACAGTAGATATCAGACACGGAACAGAAAAATAACAAAAAGACTGATCAGTCGCACTCGTGTTCCTGAACCCTGTGTGTCTACCTGATGATGGGAACAGATTCCAGTTCCCGAAACGTCGTAACACTAACTGTCTGGAAAACTACTGTGTTTTGTTTCGTCTCTTCATTGTGTCGTTTTGTCTTGTCTGTATATGTCTGATATCTGTTGCGTTTTGTCTCGTCTCTTTGTTGTGTTTTTTTGTTATTTTTCTGCTCGTGTCTGATATCTACTGTGTTTTTTGTTTCGTCTTATCGTTATGTCACATGTTACTTGGTTTTTTTTAAATTTTATTTGTTATTATTTTTATTTATTATCTGTTTGTTCCTTGTTTTTATTTGACCCGATTCCATTTTGGAATTTCATGTTGTATCTTGCTGACTAAAGCGTACTCTGCTTATTTTGTGGTTTTGCTTTTATTGTTTAGTTTTCTTTGACAGTCTTTCAATTTGCAATGGAGTACGTCCAAGAAACTGAATCCAGTCATGCACTTCCATTGCACAGTTCTTTCAAAGATCATATGGTTCGCTTTAAGTGCCGTTGAGAAACAAACACTGCACTCTAATTAGGTACTTCGCGCTTAGAGTGAGGTGATGTGTTTGACAGACTCGTCATATTCGTCTTATCGCCTTCCCCGTTTCCGTGTCACGAAAAAAAAATCCACCGTCTACTACCTCTTAATTATGTATTTGTTGTGATAATAATAACAATTCGTTGTCTGTCAGTTGTTACAAAAGGTTGCGCTGGAAATATAATGCTCCCTTGTTTATTTTATAAATTTAATTAGACTGCAAGACGTAAAATCAATGCATGCTAAGCTAACTAGAAATTGCTTAATCAGTACAAAACTAGAAGATTACGTAGACAAATTTCTCTTTAGTAGGGCGTTATGAGAAGCGAGGTGTTGCAGTGACGGTACATTTAAAGAGTGCTGTACGTGATAGTAATGACGCACAAAACTCGGTACCAGGGGCACAAAGCAGCACAAAATTAATAGATTTCGAGTACAAAATTCTGTTTAGATCGGCGCGGCGTTATGCGGGGAGAGATACTGCAGTGATTGTACATTTGAAGAGTGCTGTACCGGATACTAATGGCGCACAAAACTCTGTACAAGGCGTATAATTCAGCACAAAACTAGTAGAGCATGTGTACAGATTTCTGTCCTGATCGGCGTTATGCGGGGAGAGGTTCTGCAGTGATGGTACATGTGAAGAGTGCTGTCAGGGCCGTATTTACGCACAGGCTATCTAGGCTGTAGCCTATGGGCCCGCACCACAAAAGGGCCTGCACCACACGAAAAAAAAGTATTGCTTTGTAGAATTATATTCATAAAATATGTACACAAAGTGTGTAGGTAGACTGTAGTTTTGTGTGGGTAAATTTCGCTGAACTCATCTCTTCAGTCAGTGGAAAGCTGATATATGAGTAGGAATCTCACACACTTGGCGTCCTTGGCGACTGGTGTAGTATTCTAACTTTTGGGGGTGGGAGGCCGAGCGAGATGTGAGGAGGCTCTGTAAGCCGAGCCCAGCTTACAAAGATTAAGATCAACTCCAAGACATTGTTTAGTTTTCACGTTGGCCTGGCGACTGGCGTGCGTATTACTTGTGAATTTACGACCCATTTTCTAGTGCGTGTTGTTTCGGTGTTTCAGTGATCGTGTACGTCATTCATTATTATTTTTATCTTAATATGGAACTTAAGCCTTTATTTATATGTTTTTTCCATCCATATCCATATTCTAACCCCCCCCCCCGGCCATCTTCCCGTAAAGGCCCGCACCACAGACAGTAAATCCGGCCCTGAGTGCTGTACCGGATTTTAATTGCGCACAAAACTCGGGACCAGGCGCACAAATCAGCACAAAACTAGCAGATTACGTGTGCAAATTTCTGTTTAGATCGGTGTTATGCCGGGAGTGGTGCAGCAGTGACGGTACATTTGAAGAGTGCTGTACCTGATAATAATGGCGCACAAAACTCGGGACTGGGCACACAATTCAGCACAAAACGTGTACAATACTGTGTAAATTTTTCAGTGAAATATTCTATGTCGGGGGAGAGTCATTAACTTGTTCCCCCCGATTTAAGAGGTCTGTAACATACAAAGAAATTGCGCACAAAACGTTTGGTTTGCAGCACAAAGCAGCACAAAACGATGAAATCCTTTGGATTAAATTTTGAGTTGTTTGGGGAAGAAGTTAATGGAGCCCCAGAAAACCCGCCGACCAGCGGCGTCTCCCGACATGATTTCACTGGCGCCGACTCCATGGGGCTCGGGGGATCCCAAGCCCCCCCAATGTTGTAAGCCAGGGGCAGAGCCCACCCAATGTATTCGTACAAATGGATTACAGCTGTTAATTTAATCAAAATTTTCAAGTTTGTACCGTACTTTCAAAACATAATGCGCACTATAAATACTATTTCCGCGCTCTCCAACATGGCTAAAAAGGGCCTTTCGCACAGCGATATCACGTCTACTGCTCAGATTGATATGAAACAATCATAACGAGCTGCAAAGAACAATTTTCACATACTTTCCAACAATAAAATAATAGGGTGACCACTTAAAGTTCCATAGTTCCAGCGGTACGACGGCAACACTGCGCCCCAATTAGGCGCATTGCGCATAGAAAGCGGTGTGACACGAAGGCTGCGGCCAGACGAGCGTTATTTGCAGGGAGAAAACTTTTGTTTTGGTATTGTATTTTAATATTTCTTGATAAGGGCCCCTTAAATTCAGTTTTTCGAAAGTCCAAGATATTGTGTGACGTAAATGTTTTAGCTGGAAGTTTAAAGATGTTACACAAATTTCTTGCAACTAGGAAGAACACTTTTGTTTTGGTAGTACAGTATATGTTTCAAAAATTCCGGGTAGAATGACCCCTGTACATCTTTAGCTTCTAAGCCCCCCCCCCCCCCCCCCCATAAAATTCAAAAGTCGGCGCCGCTGTGATTCCCTTATGCGAAAGTCAGGGGACCGACCCTGTCGAGGCTCGAACCTGAATCATCCCGAGTTGCCTTGGAGCAATGTGAGTGCTCTAGCCACCGCGCCAACCTCGGCACCATCCGAAAACGTCCGAAGTTAGCTACTTACTATTCCTCCCTCCATAATACCTGCGTCATAAGACGGGATTCGACACAATTTTCGTTTTTAGTAATTAATTCCTCTGCATTTTTAAAATGAATTATTTCGATTGTTTTTCTTCATGAATCATTGTTATATAATCCCAGGTAAATTGCGCGTTAACATATAAAAGCTGCAGAACTACTGGTGAGCATTTTTAAAACTAATTTAAAGCTACATTGCACAGCTTCGTAAATATTCAATCTTCATCGGGACGCTGAAATTCAACGAACAATCGGTAACGGTGGATCAACAATGAACGATGAACAAGAAGGGAGATGTCTCAGAATTGCCATGTTCGTAGTATAATTTTCGTTATTATATGCAATTTTCAAGATAGCCTACTGTTAATTATATGCGTTAGTATAATATTACTTCACTGTAACGTTTAGTTTTCGTAGCTTTGACGGTAAACTTGGGCAATCTTCGTCCCTACGAGGGCCTACGGTACGTGCGCGCGTGTGTACCAGGCCTAGCCAGAAGTGCGCGAGGGGCAGACAGTGGAGTGACGCGTGCGTGTGAACGCAGCAAACGTCGGCGATTTTGGTCGTAGTTGCCTTCGCTTGCTCTCCGTCGCGTCGACTAGCCCCGCCAGTTACTCTATGGTTGCTCTCGCGCGGCTCACTTGAGCTCTGAGTGCGGGCGCTTCTCGCACGAACGCCCGTCAACTTCGCACTGTTCTTCACATACAACTTCCGTGTGTGACTCCAACATGCGGTGGCTTGTTGGGAGCCAGCTACCACACATTTAGAAACAAAGGCAGAGGTAAGTCCTTTGTTATAGTTTTGTCGTCAAGAGGAGAGCTCCATTCGGCCTGATTCACAATGTGCAGTCCAGCAGCCACGATTTTTATGCATGGTTTTTAAAACGGCTGTTTAATAATCGGTCATGTTTTAAGTTTTTTAATTTGTAAAAATTGCTTACTTTGCATTTAGAAGCATAGAAAATCTAAAAAAAAAAAAAAAAAAAGTATTTATTTTACATCACGTGATTACGAGAGCAACGTCTGATTGGTTGGCAATTTTCGGCAGTCCTGTTGGAGATAAAAGTTCACCATCTCCGAATGATGGACTGAGGACTGCGCACTGTGAATACACCACAACGAGATGGAATACATGTTTCTTAATGTGCATGTTAATCTCTGACTATCGACTGAGGACTCGGCGGCCGGCCGCCAACTGCTGACTGCGCATTTGTGATACGGGCGGCATCGGGCCTTGCTGCCATGTAACCACTACCAAATATTTGTCACTGCTAGCGTGTAAGAATGCGTGGAAACATTTACAGTGAAATCTCATTACTAAGTACTTGAAGGGAACTAAAAATTGTATACTTAATATTGAAAATACATTAAACTGAACAGTTACTAAATTAAAAACTCTTTCTAGGTGTTTGGAATTATGTACTTTATAATGAAAAGTACTTAATACTGAAGTACTTTATACTGAGATTTCACTGTATAACGAACCCCCCCCCCCAACCGATAAGAACCTGTTATGTATTTTTAGTGTAGTACATTGTTAAAATATATACAGATGAAACATTACATTTCTACAAATAAATATTGTAAATAATTCAACCATATACATGGACTCACAAATGCTATAAACACTCATATAATATGCACATTTTATGTAATTATAACTGCAAAATTCGATATTGTTAGAACAACTTATTCCCCTCGCTCAAGCTCCATTTTAAGTAAGCGAGGACCGTTCTTGCTCGAGAAGCGCTGTGTGCTGGGCTGGCGGTGGGATGTGTTTCCCTAGTGTGATGTCCCTTTAGTCCCTTTCTCAGCAGGAGGGCGAGTGTGTCAGGCCCAAGAGAGACTGGTTAGGGCACGATCCTGTCATAAATAACAGCCCATACCCCTGATAGGCAGGGGGGAGTGGTGAACGAACTACGACGACACAATGTCTTCACGCTCACTATGATGGTTTCGAGTATATTAGTTTGTTGTGAAGTGTTTTTACGTTATGTTGAGTTGGACAGTAGCTTTCTCTTACGTTTGAGGCATGGGAACGTGTAGGGCGATAAATCGAACATGACACGTTCGTCAAACACCTCATTGTCATCGCCTCTAGGAGCGAAGGACTAAACTAGCGTGCAGTGTTTTCGTAGAAACAGTTTTTCAATGGGACTTCAAGCGATGACACTTTTTTTTTTTTTTTTAAGTATGTGGTAATGTCCAATGTAGGTTTATATGGCTTAGTTTTACCATTGATTGAGAATAGACTAGAGGTAACATGGTATAGGGGAAAATTCAGCCCTTTTTGCTTGTCAAATTAGCATAGTTGTGCGGTTCTCTCATAGGATTGCTGCAGCTGACGATACTAGCGAGAAGGGGCATGTTTCATAAAACTACAAGTCTACAAATTACAAGAGAATTCACTTGTAACTTGTAAAAATTGGTATTTTCTGTTTCATAAAGCTACAAGTCGAAACTAGTTGCTACAAGTGCAGTTGTACAAGTCATTAGCCCAGGGGCGTCATTTCAGGTTTTACTAGGGGGGGGGGGCAAGATTTTGTTTTCCGGCGACAGTGACCTTGTTGCATCTTTTTTATTAACGAAGCATGTATAATTTAGATACTTTAATAATAAAACTTCAGTTTTATGTACTTAAGTTAGCATTATTTAAATTTAAAAATACAAAAAATGTATTTGTACACATAAAATTCTAAATCCAGGGGGGGACATTTACCCCCCCCCCCTGTAGCCCCAAATGACGCCCCTGCACTAGCCCTCTTTACAAGTCGAATGGTGACTATGTTTCTCGAAAATACTTGTACGAATAAACACTTGTAATTATGGCAGTATTGTGTACAAGTCTTGCGACCTAAGTAAAAACATTTACAGGTTTGAGTACATGAGTGATGAAGTTTATACTTAATGCCGAGGAAGTTGTATTTATATTATCAATTGTCTTTAAAACCATTAAAGTTATATTTATATTATCAATTGTCTTTAAAACCATTAAAGTTATATGAAACGTACTCTTTTTACTGACATTGATATGACTGATAACACGTGCAATTTCAGGTTAAGAGAGACTGTTCAAATAAATATTTACCGAATTTTCGTGTCTTTTAAAAATATATATTTGTTTTGAATACCTTCTGCATTAATAAGAATATTTAATAAACACTTCATATTAGGTTGTGTCTGGTATCTTCTCGTCTAGAAGGCAGCCTAGTGTGCTGTCCCCCCCCCCCCCCCCC
>PNEQ01004072.1:0-16662 GCA_003012365.1 Medauroidea extradentata
TCCATTATATAGTCTGTATGCATAAATAGTGTCTTATGTCTGTAAATAGTAATTGTTATAAGGGTCCTACCTTGTAATGTGCATTGTAAATATTGTATATGTATATTGTGAATTATATGACGAACCCTATACTTGGTGAGCACCCTGCTCGATGTAACCAAGTCCTCTGGGTGAAATAAATAAATAAATAAATAAATAAACAAAATTGTTTACAGACAAGGAAAACAAAATCGAAACGATTTTGCTTTTAAAGTTAGGTGTGTTCATAACAGTGGTCTTTGAGCACTTGAGTATATAGGCCACGGTCGTAGAAGAACAGGTCTGGACACTCGCCTATCTAACAATGTATTTTGCTTGACCCCCTTGTTGTATGGCTGTAGTTCGTCAAGTTACCGAGAATGTTGTACTTTTTGGCGCTGTTTTCCGGGCAGTCGGACTCAAACTCCGTCCACTATTTTCCATTGTTAAATTTATAAAGTAAATAAAGACTGCTGGAGCCTTTTTTTAAATCCGTGAATGAAGAAAGTATTTCATAAATCGATAAAAAATACGTTTTGATAAATTGTTTATCTTAGCGGAAAGGAAGTGGGTGGAGTTTAGTCCGACCGCCGTAACATCAGCGCCAATAAAACACAATATTCTCGGTAACTTGGTGAACTACAGTCAAACAACAAGGGGGTCAAATATCCAGGTGAGTGTCCAGACCTGTTCTTCTACGGCCGTGATATAGGCGTATTTTAGAGGTTGAATTGGTAGCGGTACCTGTGAACAGAGCATTTTAGCGCTCCTGTTTACAAGGGTGTTTGCAAACATGCTGCTGAGGGTGTTTGCACGTTTCTGGCCACCGAGGTAGGAGGACGGTTACAGGGTTTGTTCACAGGATGTTTACCTTTACATTTATTTCCTGTTTTGTTTCAAACAAATCTGAAACCAAAACAAACTGTATTTATGCGAAATATGGACGAAACTTAAGGTATTTTAAAATAAAATGATGCAATATTAATTTTTTATCATATACTGGTGCACAATTAAATTTATTTCTACAATTTATTATGTTGTACATGTAAAAGAAATAGTGAAAGTAGTCTATTTTCCAATAAACGTATTCGTGAAGAAGTATTTTCCTTTATACAGTCCAATTCTATCGCTGATAAGACAATAACAAGTACACAATTTCGTATCTCCATGGTGGTAGCCATTTACGTTTACTGAATATTGCATTTTAGCGATTTCTTGTAATTGCAAACAGATTCGGCAAACGCTTGCTAACAGCTTGTGACCAATTCAACCGCTAAAATACGCTTTATGTTCACTGCTAAAAATGAGGCTGTGTTGCCAAATTTTATGAAGGAGAACCATCCAACTCCCATTCAGCCGGCTATCTCCTGGCGATCCATCGGCAGACAACTGTAGTGAAGGAAGGGTGGAAGATCGCCAGCGAACTGCTGCGCGAATAAAGGCCAGGGGCTTGCCAGCAAGCCTTCGGAGGACGTTTATAATTGACGGCTTGGCCGGTGACGTCACAAGATGAGCATCGCGCCGAGCAACAGCTGTTTCTGTACAAACGTTGGTCAAAATGCCATATGAATAGTGTTACTTGGACTGGTTAACGTTGTATAAATAGTACAAAAATGCATGTACGGTACTTGCAATAGCGATTTTATATATCGCTAATAGAAATATATGAAGGATATTATTTCGTTTTACTCCGAATATCCCGGTAAAGAGTCTAGTCAACTCGTGGTCGCTATTCATAAATTTGAGACGAGGACTAGATCACAGCTCCAGGCGACTATGTCCATACAGTTGAGGGCTAGATCACATTAGACAAATATGATCTTGATGTATACTTTATTAAGGCGCACTACGTAAATTGCACTTTAATATTACAGACAATATTATATAGGCTTAAATGTCGATTGTTTGAGGAGTAAAGCAAACTCGTTGTTAGCCTTTGATTAATGGATATTGGGCGGGAATATGGTGTAGTGTTTTTGCAGCTAAATGCTGTTTTTTCTTTATAAAATTGTATGTTATGTCTGCACGATACTATTAGTTCACATGAAACCGAAGTAGCACCTATAACCAGTACCTAATAAGCATAAAGTAGGCCTATAACAAAATGTAGCACTCGCAATTCGGTGGCAAGTTCAGACCTTTGTCCCTTTAAACTTCTTTCCAACCCTTTCCGAACCTCCCAACCCCCCTCTCAGCTATCAAATCCTCCCGCAAAACTTTCAGCTCTCTCACCGACCTAACTGTCTACCCCACACGCTCTGAATTTTCAGTACTGTTTTGTTTCTTCTCCCCTAGAACCCTCCGTTAGTTAGAAACCTAGACTTCCCCATCCACACTCACAGTTTACTGCCCTGTACAACCTAACCAGTCTTTCCACTCTCATCCTGTCACTCAACGATCTCCATTCCATTTCCTTCATCACTGATGTTCTATAATTACTTTCCTCCTCACCCTCCTGCCCAGGCTGCCTTTTCCACTTAGGCCTACCCTTCACCTTCGGAGGACGTTTATAATTACGGCCCTAAATCCAGTCATCTTATGAGACTGTGTTCAAAAATTCCATGATGGAAATTCCGGTGCACATCCACCATACCGATCGGATTTTCAGGTCGGTTAAACGGTGGATCCATTGATTCAACCAGTTGATAGCAAAATGGTAATTTACGAACACAGGTCAACCATCTTTACGAACATCTGGTGTACACTGGTGGCTGCACTCGTGCACAGACGAACTTCCAATTCCGAATTCGCGGCAGGCAAATGGCGTATGACGATAATTAACATAAACGATAAATATCGTACACGTTATAATTCTATGGAGGCCAGCCAGCTCAGCTGATAAAATAAATAATGGAAAGCAGAGAATGCCCGCAAGACATGCATTGGACAGGTTAATTTTGGTTTTGATTGTATACATTTATATATATATATATATTTTTTTGGTACAAGTTATCTTTAATCGTTGTTAAATGTTTTGATTTGACGAAATCCATAATTTTTGTTTCATGTTCATAGGCTAATTATGAATATATTATTTGTTGTAGAGGCTCGTGATCTGTTGCGGTTTTGGCGTGAAGAAAATGTACGAAAGAGTTTGAAGGTTGTTGACATATGGGAATCCGTCCTTGGGAAGAAAATGAATAAACTTGGTGATGAAAGTTAGTGTTATTAATTTTGATTTCTCTTGTGGCCTAGGCTTTCATGAAGGGTATAATAAAAATATAGTAATCAGATTTACACTCACAATTGGGCTAACGCCCGCCGGCGCGCATACTCATCTCCATTCCCACAGCTCAAATCCACTCCTAAACCTTCCAACTCCCCTCACAGTCACCAACTCCTCCCAAAGTGCATTCCACATCCTTACAACCTCATTGATGTTGGACGGATAGAAAACTGGAAAGTACATGGTATTCCACAATGGACCACAAATAGGTGAGCCAGCATAGCTGTCAAAAATTGTGCTCATTTATGGTATAGGTGATAGTTCCATAGTTCCATTTATTTTGTCATGAAGCAATACAAGCTATAGATAACATCAGGTACAATAGCAACCCATAGTTATGAGTGCTTATCAATTCAAACATGAAGCTGTAAATTGTACAATTCCAGGCAAACAAGACATAGACAGATTTGTCACAAAAATACAATCACAAAAGGACAACCACTTAACTCGAACCCCTAAAATTGGAAATCTCTGAATTATTATATATAATCCCAACCACATTTCTTTAGTACGCCCTTGGCTAGTCTAACATACTAATTAGTGAAATTTGTTTGTGTTTGAGGATTATTTTCAACATAGACTTGTACATATCATTTGTAGACTGTTCACTAAATAAGCTCCTCTTAAGGACCTGCTGAAATGTTGTTTCTATTGATTCCTTTTATTATCTCCACTTGTTATGTAAGTATTGCCATGTGAAACACAGACTATATACTTGATTTCTTTCGAAATCATACATTTGAGACTGCAATAAAACATTGTTTTGCTGGTTAAAAGTTTGTTGAAAGTGCCTTGAAAGATGCTAACCTTATTTCAAACAGCCTACAACAAAGCTGTTGTAATGTGTTACAGAACTACTAGTCTTGGAACAAGTATGTGTAGCAGCTTTGGACTGTAACAGGCATGAGGTTGCAGAATATTGCCTGAAAGCTCTGCGTGCAGAGTTTCCTACCAGTCTTCGTGTACACAGGCTCAGAGCTCTACAGCTGGAAGCACTAGAACAGTATGTTGTTGATCTCTATTCATATTTATCACACACAATAGAAGTACTTACATTCAGTTGCAAATTGTTAGCTGTGGAATAACCTGGGCATCCAAGATAACTTGGTTAAAAGTGATCATCATATCCATGGTATAGGTCTAGGTCGTTCGGGATAAAGTGAGCACTAAAAATTTAACCTTTGAAAATTATTACTAGAAGTTACTGCATATACTAATTCAACATTAACTATAGTTGCCGAACTGTTTGTATGGCTGGCAGCGCAATTACACAATATAGTTCCATGTATTTTCCTATTTAAATACAACCATACTGAAGCAAAATCCACCGAACTGGACATAATTACATTTTATATAATTTGACGCCGTGTCCAGTGAGAGTGAGGTAGGAATGGAGCTGCGTTGGAATTCTGTGGGCGCCACCCGGTTAAGCGTGTAGCCGGGAACACGAGGCTCGATGGGTCGTGGTCTGTTCGTGCCGGCATGCCCCTCTCTCACCTGGCGAGTCAAAACAGCTGCGGATCGGGAAAAGCAGGGAGGATCTGGAGAAAACTACACCTTACATGGACACTTATGGGGCGGTCCACACCCCCATACCCCAGGGCCTTAAGCGAGCCAGTTCCAAATGGCGAATCAAAGTAAAACACTGGGCCGTCTAGTTGCACACACACATTATGTTTCTCGCTGAACGAAACAGAGTCCTGAAGCGCACCATATCACCCTCAATCCGTCCGTCGCGGCCGCTGCTTCCAGACTGCCTTCTTCATGCCCTAGTAGAGGGAGGGGGCAGCAACGCCATGTGTCCTGAACTGGCAGATGGCCCGGATGGTAGGTGTCACACGCCGGTTTCAAATTCACACACATGTCCTGCCACTGTCACTGATCTGCCACACACACTCAAGTATCGCACATCTGTCCTTACCAACCAGCGCACACCTGCCACTGACACACTCTGCGAACACCTGCCGCGACCAGGTGCAACTCCACCTGGCCTGTGGCCTGGTATGACGACAAATTAATAAACTTTTTTTATTTGACTGTTGTTTATAGGCCTACTGGCTGCACAATTTATCTTGCACGCATAATAATTAAGTGATGTGTCCAAAGAGGGTAAGCCTGTCGTATCGTTAGCCATTACATGCGGAAATATATGAATTAGCTGAAAATACAACTTAAGCTGGTATTTTTTGACTGCTCACTGTATCCCGAACCATCCATAACTGTGATCATTTATTCACCACCTCTGTAATTGTCTTGAGACAACTTCAGATATCCATGGCTACTTCTGTTGTATGTAACTCTTTAACTTATATGTTTTTTTACAATATTAGTTTTACAAATGCAATTTGTACCTACTGTGCAACATTCACGTTAGCAGTGAGCTAATAACTCGTCTAAGTTGCTACACAATAACTTTAGACTGGAAAACACAGTAATAACTGAAGGAATTAAAATGACAAAACTGCACGAGTGTACAGCATGGATTACCTCAAATTTAAAATACCAATGATGGTATAACTTCTTTTTGATAAACAAGGATTTTTCAGAATGTTGTTCAGTCTGAATTTAAGCTTAAAAGAAGTTTCTTTTGCTGTTTAAAATTTTACAAACCATTCTGGAGTTGTCATAATCGTTTATGTAAAAAAAATGTTTGTAAAATAATTTCCCTTATTTTCATTGAAAAATACAATAAAAGGAAATGTTAATTATTGAATGTTTTTATAAAGATTTAGCATTTAAATATAAGATAAGCTACTGTATTCTCTTTTTAGTACATTTTGTCATTTACATACATATAATTAATTTGTTACAGAACACGTTTATTTATTTATTTATTTATTTAATGTAAAAGTAATTGTTTTGTAAAATTTCAATTTAAAAAGTTTCTAGTAACTGTTCTGTCTTAACCACAAAAGCTAAGTAAATCACAGATTTTTGAATAGGGTGTTTAGAGGTGTTATAATTCAGGACTTCTTGGAATTTATTTTATTTATGACATGATTTTTCCTACTTACTGATAGCCATGTGGTTTACAGGTTATAAAAATGTTCTGATGACCACAATTTTATTTGGGTTGAACAATTCTTTATGTAATACACTTCAATTATACTGTGTAATGTTAATAATTTTCTGTTTAGGTATGATGAGGCCTTGGATTTGCTGGAAAAAATAATCAAACAAGATGAGACAAATGCTGCTCCAAGAAAGCGAAAAGTTGCTATCCTCAAGGCAAAAGGGAGAACCTCAGATGCCATAAAGGAACTTACGGAATATCTCAAGAAGTACGTTATTGAATGTCATTACAGATGGTGCAGTGTAAGTAGCTATAGTTGATTTGACAAGCTGTCATGTTTGCGTATTACAGATATATGAGTGACCAGGAAGGATGGCAGGAGCTGTGTGAGCTGTACTTATTTGAGCAAGACTTCAACAAGGCTGCATTCTGCTTAGAGGAGCTGATACTGCACAACCCGCACAGCCATTTGATACACCAGCGCTATGCTGACATCAAATATACCCAGGTATGTTGTCTAGCCCTTCATGAGGTTCTGTGACTGAGGTGTTAGCCTCATACCAAGACGATCTGGTGTACAGTCACAGCAGGTTTTATTGGGTCTCATCCCCCCTTCCCTCCACCATTCATTCCTGCACTGCTCCATACTCACCTCATCGACCCTCATCAGTCCTGAAAATCTTGCTGTTGAACAAAATCTCTTCTCTCCACTTCTTCTAACCACTGCATTATTTCATTAATAGACAGCATTATGTTTGTTGAGATTTTCTGTAATGAATGTCATCTTAGAAGGCATCTGTGATTGATTCCAACTATGCAGTGTATGTTTATTTTTCTATTCGGCCAGCAGGTCAATAGCGTCTATAATTGATTCTTACTTAGCATGATTGATTTGTGGCATATTTCCCTTGCACGTGTGACATGTACATAGATTGTCTCAGATCTGTGTAAGTATAATGTACAATCTGATGGGTGCTTCAATTGTGATGGTTGAGATACAGTTTCAATAAATTTGTGAGCTGTCATTTAGCTTGACTGTCACTCTTTACAATGATTATTGACATAGACGTACAGTAAACCCTCGATAACTCAGACTTCGATGTCCCGGACTTCGGATAACTCGGACAGAATTTTTAAAATATTTTAATAATTTTTAATTAATAATTTTTTGGTTACAAGACATAAAAAATCGTTTCTGCTAGATTTAAATTCATCACATTATATTTTAGAACATTATTAAATTTTATAACGAAGTCGTCCATCGCTACTTAGCCTTTAATAATCCCACAGTAAATATCTGGCAAGTTCCGTGTGGTAAAATGTTGCTAGCGAGGCGCGCGACGCGTGAGTAAAGATGCAACGCTGCAGGCCGACCTCTCACTTCTTTATCTTTCCTCCCTCTTCGCCCAGCGAACCAGGCACGCACGTGTGTCGTAAATAAACATTTCAATGTGGTGCTTGTGAAATGACGGTAACTACGTTTTACAATGACACATTAACGGAAAATTATTTTGTTCTGGTATGTACAATGAATTCAGGGTTGCAAAACAAATTGTCCCGGACATTAAAAAGAAAAATTAAAAATCATTGCTTTGTATTGCGATGTAGAAAAATTGGTGAGAAGGTTTTACGCCCCTTTAAGAACAATGTTTTCAAGAGCTGATGTGGGTGGTGAAAGAACAACACAACATCCATGCCCAAGCCGGACACGATGAGTCACGCTCGCTTGTTGATGATGCTCTGTTGATAACGTAACGGCGTCTGGAGAGTTGTAACGTTTTAAGCGTGAATCGGATTTGTTTATAAACTACTTCACTGGAAATAATAGCGTACATGTAATGGACCGTAAAATGTAAACGTCTTATGCGGGATAATTTTAAACGATTTTCATTGAGTGACACACGTGAATGGATTAACAAGATTTTGTAGTCTTAATTTTTCCATTTTACCATACACCGACAAAATCTTTTTCTTTATTTTAGAAGAAATGTTCACGTTATGAACGAGTAAATATAGAAAATAATGTACATTTGTTATATTCTACACCAAAAAAAATTTAGAAGGTAATTTTGTGAAAACCCTTTTTAATGGCCGCACCTCATTTTTTGGACCTAAAATTTGGTCAAAAATATGCGGCGAATACGCGAGTAAATACGGTAACTCTGTAGAACATGATTAAAATTTTATTGCTTTATAATATGACAATTTGTGTAAGAATACAGCTGTAAATTATGTGTTCTATGATGCAATTTACATATGTACATAAAATTAAATTTTAAAATTACTAGTGTTAAAATATGTTCACATAATGTACAGTGACCCAGAAGGATTGTTAATTACAGTACCGTTTTATTCACGTATACGAGGAAAATTATTTTTATACCTTTGTAACTTTGAAGGAGGGTAGAGTAACTATCATGCTAGCAGCTGGCTGCTGCCATTACGCTGTGACGGACGTAAGGTATTTTCAATGTAAACATCTTGTGTGAGATGCGTGTGGTCACGTGCGGCGTTTGTATTGCACGAGACTATACCGGTTGACCTTGACTACTTCCGCTCGCAACCTCTCTAGCTTATCTCCAATGATCATTTCTTATCTCTCTCACACGTTCATGCACATTTGCTGTCGCCAGCCAGACGAAAACTTTTATGTGATAGAACGGTGCCTTGGCGCCAGCTTCTGGCACATAGATAAAAAGGATCAGCCAGAAGTAGCAGCATAAAAATAAAGATCTGACTGCCCATATTGTTTGACATTCTTTTATAGTCCTCCACGTTACGTTAATTTTCCCACTACATGGTGGCCCTCCCGTAACTTGATACGATAGTTACGTACAAAACAGTATTTTATTGCAGCCTCTTTTGCTTGTAGAAATAATAGCGTACTAATTTCTTCGCATTTCTTGTGATTAATGACTGATTAGTGATTACCCCACCTCTCCGGACACCCCTCGATAACACGGACAAATCGTAACTCGGACAGCTTCTCCCCCCTTTTAGTCCGAGTTATCGAGGGTTCACTGTACTATGAAACTGTAACTTTAATTTTCAATTTATACTTCCGACAGCTCAAGCTCATAACAGAGAATATACGTGTGCTTAAGTGCAGCCTTGCATTATTCAGTTTCTTTTTTTTACATTTGTTGCAGGGTGGTACAGACAACATAGAAATTGCAAGAGCACACTACTGTTTGGCACTGAAAATCAATCCTAACAATATACGTGCTTTGTATGGATTATTTATGGTAAGTCTTTGTTGAGGTTATATTATTGATATACTATTTTAAGCACCACAAAAAATTTAAAAGCTAGGCAATTTTTTTACGGCCTGCCTGATGACTGGGGACAGCGTAATTATCATATTTAACTAAAAATAATATGACCCTGAATATGAGAAGACTCCTACCTTTTCACTTGGATCCGGATGAAATATTTTTTCCTGTGAATTGACAAAGGCCCAAAAATTTTCAATAGTATCGAAACACAAATTTCACTCTATTCTGTTGATTAAGTAGATGAAACATGATTTTCAGCCATAAAACATGTTTAAAATTGGGCCAAGTCTAGCTGCTGAAAATACTTTACTACGTACATAAACCAAACAAATACACACAATGCTCTGGACTGAACACTTAATGTGCACTGGCTACGTATATTTAAGTAGGAAAACCTTTATTGTCCACAAGTTATAACAGTTTATTACATCAACACACAAGGAAAATGCAAAACAAATACATTTGTAATCAAATCACATAATTTTAGTCGTAAGTCTCGAAAATAAGACGACCTCCAGGTTTTGAGACATAAAAATTGGGATAAATTGTGAGTCTTATATTTAGGTCATTACGGTAATACTTTATGTCGTTCAACTTGAAAGAAATTTTCTGCCCTTTTTATTTAACTTTTTCTGTGTTTAATCTAAACAAGCTTGCAGTTTTTATGAATGTGTTCCATTTTTATGGACATTATCTGTTTTCATAGACTCTGTATTTTAATGTTAGAAAGAAGATGTATAGACATAGATGTTCACACATATGTACAAAATTTATTTAACCAAAGTATTTATACAGTGCAGTTAATTCCATTTTTAATGTGTGTGCATGTTTCAAATAACTGACATCTTTCTTTTGTTGTGGAAGTGCTTCCTAAAGTATGTTCATGTGGCCAGAAATTATTCTCTGTTTTTTCTTGTACATAGTATGTATTTTTTGTACGAGAATGAAGAAAGTGTATAAAAGGGTTACATCATTTAAAAAAAAATATTTTAGGTTGTTATGAAAATTTAATTTTAGAATGTAATACAAACCTTAATTGTGTGTGAATTGCCTTGTCATTCTGCATCTAGCAATGTGAATACTAAAGATACTAATGTGTACAGTACGTGGTAAAGAAGTTTCATGGAAATTCATTGAGTGATTTATATGTTGCTACATTTGAAATTTAACGATAACATTTTCCAAGTAAAAGTCGCGAAGAATAAAACACAGAAGGTCTAATTCTAAAGAAAGTTCTTCGTGGAATTATTATAACTTCAAAAAACAATTGGACGAGAGGCCTAATCATTGTGACTAAATTTTTTATACTGTATTTGCTTTGCACAGTAAGTAATGTTAAAATGACTGTTGTTATGTTTTAAAATGTAAAAAAAAAAGAAATTATCTTCCAGCTGTCTTCTTGATTTAATCACTTTTCCGTTAATAAGAAGTCATAAAAACATGAAAATTCCTTTAAAAAATAATTTGGCCCTTGAACAGTCTTAATTCTGTTTGATTGTATCATTAATAAACATGAAGGGAACGTAGCCTTGACCTTTGCAGTATTTAATTTAGTTTTAAAAATTTTAGTGTACTTGAGTCAGACTCTGTGACTTCTGAAGGTAGGTGCAGTCTCAGAATGAAAGTAAGGAAACATTTTGCGTGATTTATTTTTTTGGGATTTGGAAGCTTATGAAGCAGGCATGCCACATCACATAATGTGAGTAGATTAAAAGGGACTAGCACATTACATTATGTATGTTGAAAGTTTTTTAATTTGGTTGATGAGGTAGAAAATACTGTAAACGAGAACGTAAATATGGTGAAATATTTGACTTGTGTCATATGCCATTTGTATTGCAAAGAAATTAGAGTTTTTTAATTTTTCATAGGTAAATGTTACTACCTGATCCTGGCTGTTCACAAAATATTCTTGTGTCCATTTGATTTCCACTGGCCTTACTTTAACTAACAAACATATTGTAACTATTCAAAATACTTTTTAAAAAATTGAGGGAATTATGCTCTTTCTCTCTCTCCCTCTCTCTCTCTCTCTCTCTTTATATATATATATATATATATATATATATAACTATCAACGTTGTGGTGGTACATACAGCCTCGTTAACTTTTATATTATTTTTTTTTTGTGCTCACCGGTCAGCAATGAGCGTCCTCTTATCTCAGGGTTGTTAAGTGGGTCCGTAAAAACGACTAGAAAGTAATGAATTTACTCCAAGATTTTACACTTTTTAAACTAAACGCTTTATTCTTTTTTTTATCACAGCTCAATTATTTAACATCAAATGAAAAACAAATCAGCGGGTGACACGCCACCTTAGAACACTCCCCGGATACCGATATTTCCCTTGGCTTGTATTCCAGAAAAACTCTGCTCCCGTCAGGACGCGTGCCCTACACCATCTTAGCCCTCTCGCAGCCAAGCTTTCTCTGCCATCCAAACCACCTGCCTCCCCTGTTATCGATCATGTTTCCTGGTAATGTTCTAGAAGGTTCCAGCATGATCTAATACAAACATCTATTTTGTCTGAATTCAACTGCAAAGGATATAAAAAACATTTTTTTACATAGAATAATTCAGTAATTTACTCTAATTACCATGGTATAGCATACTGCCCAGTTTAACAATTAAGAAAGATTAAAATGAATATAAAACTAAATTTGCACAGAAGCACCAGGAAGGTAAAGATTCGTACACTCCATGTCCTCCTCCGTTTTCTTGGAACTTGCTGTCTTTGTTCTCCCCCACCCAGCTTCTCCCACCAGGCGGCCCGCTAATCCTTGCTCACTCCTTAAAAAGGCGAGGACTGATTTCACTAAGTATAACTGTTAAACTCTTGCATTTACAGTGAAACACCCAGAGAGCAAATTGATTTGAAATTAAATTCTGATCCAAACGATTCCAAACAGACTGAGCTCCTGTAAAATTCACTGTTAGTTCAAATTTCTGGACTTAAAAGACTATTTCCACTTACAGTAGTGTTCTTGTTACACCAAGCAACGTGATTGGCTCGGGCTCCAAACCCGGAATCCCAGGCAGGCCTCTTATGACTACTGCTACATGTCCCATAGTATGACCAGTGGTAATTTCCTTGCAGGTGCTCTGTTATCCTAGTTTGACACTCTACTTAACTTAGTAGAAAAGTTCCCAACAGCCTAGTATCTCAAATGGTATACAGGCACATCGTCAAATGTCACCAATAGCGTGGAACTAAAGACTAAGAAAGAGAAACAATCTTTGTATTGTGCTAGGTTGGCATTTCACATCACAGCGTGGAATTAAAATAGTTTTTTTAAATAAAATGTGAACTTTTATTAATTACTAAACTGTGTAGACAGAGATGCACAAATACTTACAGAATCTGTACTTACAGAATCTGTACTTACAGGTAGGTGAACCTGAAACGCGGATGGACATCACATATTCATGCAATTGCACAGTTGCTACATTTTGCTGGCCAGGCCAGTTTCGTCGGGTGGCAAGTGATTGCGCACTGCAGTGTGGCGGTTGTGTGCAGTCACTTGCTGCCAGAGGAAGCTGGTCTGGCCAACGAAACGATGCGACCGTGCAACTGCGTTAAAATTGTTGTCCATCTGTGTTTTGTGTTGACCCACCTACAAATACTGGTTCTGTAAGTATTTGTGCGTCTCTGTGTACGTGTTTTAGTCATTTTAGTAGTCTAGCAGCCGTTTTTTGTTTACATGAATTTTTATTAAAATTTCATTACTGTACATTGAAAATTGTAAGTTGGTTTGGAGAGTATCATTGTATGTTACATATTATGAGTAATGTTTCAAGCTGGCAGTCTGTCTAGTTGGATAAACTATAGGTGGTTCAGGATAAAGTGAGCACTCAAAAAAGCCCTGCTACAGTTCTATTTTCAGCCAATTCGTATATTTCCGCGCGTTACGGCTAACGACGGGGAATGTTCAACCTCTTTAGACACGTCACTTGATGTTTGCACGTGTTAAGATAAATTGTGCAGTTGGTAGGAAACGATATAGCTTGATAAAAATATTTCATTGATTGTATAAAGCACAAATATGTCGAATTGGGTAGATATTATGTTAGTATTGTTTCATTTTAATAGTGAAATACACGGAACTACATTCAGCAATTTGCTACCAACAGTACGAATAAAGTAACTATTGTTAATGTTAAATTATATGCAGTAAGGCTAGTGATTTTTTTTAGTGTAAAATCTTTACTGCTCAATTTATTCCAAAAGACAGAAAATTTTCAGGTTTTCTTGGACTGGGGAGCTTTAAAATCAAAATCTTATTTGAAGTGTAGATGTTGTACTGTGCTTTAAATCTGTGGAATTGATAGTAGGCTGTTGTTATTAATCATTGTTGTTTTCAGTGTGCCACAAACATTGCCTTAAATCCAAAAACAACTCCAGTAAAGAGGAAGGGAGCCAGCAAACTTGCCAAGTGGGCACTGAAGGAACTGAACAGCAGGTAACATAGTAGTACGATATGTGCGTGTTATTCACTAGGTGCACTATACATGAGTATATAGTTGAACCCTTTTAACAAGATCTCACTTAAGATGCCTTGATAAGATTTATTAATTTTTGACACATCTAGTAATCTGACACTTTTAAGAAATTTTCGTGGTTATCAAGTTCAAATTCTGCTGTCCCTTCAGAAACTTCTTAACATAGTTTTTCTGTACGCTGTTATGTTATAATGCTTCCCCAATCCCGGAGAATTTTCTAGTGTTTCGGCACTGCTAAATGCATCTTTTTGTTTGTATGCCAGTAGCATACACTACACTTTCACAATATTAATATTGGTCTTCAGTGTGCCATGTGATTGCAGTTTGCTTTTGCTAAAGCAGTTGCACTTTATTAAAAATGTGCTGTATATATAACTCCTTACTTTTCTCATTCTGTACAACTTGTCACTGATAAAAAACAGAAAAATATTTCCACAGGATGTCGTCTTATCCCAGTCTCACTCCACGAGACAGTAAAAAGAACATCTTTTCCTTAAACATCTATCTGAATGGCAATCCACATTCCCAGCCTGCTATGTGTCAAGGCTAAAAAATTTTTATCATTCCTAACTTCCACATTCTGCTTCTACTTCACTATAGCAGTAAAAGAAAATCAGAACATGAACACATCCCATACAGTTCTGCAGTAAAACTCATGTGTAAGATATGCTGGGAAATATTTTTCTATGAATCGCAGCTGAAAATATTTAGTACATAAAATATGCAAAGTTATATTAATTCTGTAAGTAAATAACCAGGACTTTGGGGGAAGTAAATTCGTACATTAAGCATTACAAAGTAAACAAAACATTTTAAAGTGACTTCCACCTTGTAGTCTTCAAATCTGTACTGAATGTTTGATAGAGCACATATACAAACAAACTAAAAGAAATAATGAAACAAGACTCTTGGCTGCAAAGTAACCTGTGATCTTGCAAAGTCTAAACATCACATACAGGTCATGTTTCTTATCTTGTAGTGTGTATACCTTATTACTAGTTTAACTTTTATAACTCAGCATGAAAGTTATCCTAATTATGTTGTAGAGCTATTTTAAGTTTAGGGACTGTCTATCAAACATCTGATGGACCACCACTTATGTATTAAAGCAAAAGGTAGTGTTCAAATGATTGTGGTTTACTAACAAATTAATTTATTAAATATTACAAAAATAATGTTTTCAGGCACATTATGCAGAAAATTATAGGTGTTTATTAAGTATATGATGTTAACAAAATTATGAAAGGGATGATAAGATATCTCAGAATATTAGTTGAACTGACTTGAATAATTCATAAGAAAAACACTTATGCATTACAATAATCAGTATCGTGGCCACTTTGTTAGTATAGCAAATTATTAGTATTAAAAGTATTGCTCTAATTGGCCAGCAGTAAACACAACCAAAAAGACACGACTGCTAGTTACCATAAAACCAATCAAGAAATCTAATTAAATTAATAATAAATAATAATAATAATAAAAACAATACTCATAATTTTGATGATCTTGCCTCGCATTGTCTCATCCTTTCTTAAGGCTACTGTGACGTGCACTGGCACTTAGCACATACTCGGCCTCTTATCATATAGTAATTTTAATTTTTTTAAAATTATATTTTTGATGTTGTTCATAATAAGCCAACTTAACCAGTGCAAGGATGTATACAGCGGGACCCAACATATTAACTGGGGATGCTAGAAAAGAAATTAACATTAAAATTTTATTAAAAATTTACATGTAGCTGTTAAAGCAAGATAAAAGTATTAAATTTTATGTGTAAATTTTATATGATTTATATCGTGTTTGGATTCATTTTAAAGCTAATTTAATTTCAAACAACATTTCTACGTAACTTTTTCTAATATTTTGCCTCATTTGGATTTTTAAAATTTCAAGTAGCCTATTAGCTCGCTTCTTCTGGAATGGGATTTATCTGGCAGGCAGGTCAGAGTTCACCCGCTTGGAGGCACGTACAGAGGCGTGCTGGAATCAGGCGGGCGAAATCTATAGGACAAGACGACAGCTTAAATCTAGAGCTGACATTGTATGTACCAACATCAAAATACAAAACATTTCGCTGGTCGTATGAACTTTACTTTCAAGTCAACTAATTTATCTCTTATTTGAATTACAGACATTTTTTAAGCGTCAAATATTCTCTCAATTAGAAATGTTTTCTAGTTTCGTTATTGTAGTTTGTTATGTTTTAATCACAAGCTCTTTGCTCGGCGAGGTTGGCGTTGTTTGAAATGGCGGTTAACGTATTTCGGATGCGATTTGAATTTACGTAATGTCGTAGAGAATTAAATGTTGTGTGGCTGCCAATAGCGTAAAGTAAACCATAGTGGATTGTCTTTGTACAGATTTCCTGCAGACACAGAAAGGTAATGTTATAATCATTACTTTTATTCTATATGTGCACGTGGGCATGGTGTCCAGCGATCGGGAAAAGCGGGAAATGTACGGGATTGGAATTTTGGCGGGAAATGTACGGGAATTTTCGCGGAACTAGTTTTATTCCGGGAATTTTCGCGAGGTGGAAAAATAAAATATTTGTCTGAAACAATAATTCTTAAAAGTCATTAACATGTCTTTCTGATGGTTGGACGTCTGGCTGAGGGTCAAC
>PNEQ01004072.1:17662-75729 GCA_003012365.1 Medauroidea extradentata
GGGACAAAAGGTGCGCAACAGCGGAACTACTTTCGCGGCGCAATACCCTAAGCAACCCCCTGTGATGGCTGACCTACGTGCGTCAATAACCTACGTCATGGAGAGAATTCCATGAAGCAAGCGATCAACCACAACGTCGGCGCCAGAAATCCTACAGCCTGGAGAAGCTTGCAACACCTGAAGCTACTCACTTCACCAGGGAAAATTTAATAATAAGCTAAAATTGCCAAAACTCAAAAATTGGTCAAAAAACAAGAAAAAGTTATATCAACAAAAATAATTAAAATTTTACTGTGGTCAATTTGAAACCAAACAAGCCAGGAAAATAATCAAATGGCTCTACTTTAAAATTTTGAAAAGATGAATTTAAATTAACATGTCCCCAATTACTAGGTTATTGAATCCTGTTGCATCACACCGGACACCTGACAAACTTACCCTGAAAATGGCATATAGCCTGTTAAGGATATATATATATTTAAATAAGAAAATAAAAACACCTTTTAAAGATTTAACCAAGATGGGTAAGTGGCTGAACACTTCACACTCGTTATTATAAAAATTAGGTAAAAGAGGCAATAAACTATACTTAACATTACATCCCTTCCACTCGCTCCTCCCCCATTACCCCTACCATATTTTTATGATCATAACCAACAGGAGAGAATTTGTAGAGGCTATTTGCGCGAGAAAGGATATTACAAATCGACTATAGTATGTGAGTTACGTTGGAGACAACTACCTACCCACGTGCACATATAATAAAAGTAATGATTATGATATTACCTGTCTACTATAAACAAATAGACGCACACCATTATCACCTATAAAACTAAATGAAACACTGCATTTATGAAGTCGCTAGGTTAGAGAAAAATCAATGTAGGTCGTTCATAAAGTAAACCGGTTAGTCTGATGACCAGGGTAGTAGACGGGTTACTTTTCGTAAGTACCTATCGCAAGCAGTGCCACCACAGTTGGAAAAGAAAAGTTTTTTTGTTTATTTTCATGTTGTTAAGTTGTACAGTATATGTTGGCTCAAACCAAGTTTGTTTACAAAATTAAGTTTCCAGTTTTACTGTGAGAGTTGGTCTCTCTCCTTGTATACTTTTTGGCTGGAATGCGGCAAGAGCTGCAGGTCGTTACTCGATCGACGAGGTTGGTAGTGTCGTGTGCAACAGAACTCCAAAACGGTGGTGATCCGCGACAGATTGATGACACAGCATGTCCCCAATTAATAAACTAATGAATATTTAGCTGGTAGTGGGGAATAAAACACTTCGCAAATTTGTCAGTAACTATGTTACATATTTTTTTTATGTTACAAATGTCAATTGACCAGCTTTTCAAACAACTTGGGTCCCATCGTATCACTTCGTCGCTCGGCCGAGTAAGTCGGAGTGTTCGCCCGGGGGAAAAGTTAGTCGGAGCTTGGACTCGGTCTTGGAAAAATGGCCGGCTGAGTGTTTAGTTAGTTGGGACGTCATGGCGGGAGGAAGAGGACGTATTAGACGTTGGAGAAGGGACGAATTCGCCAGTAAAGTGGGCAGTGTTGCCTTCAATAGTTTTTTTTTTTTTTTGGGTGTTGCTTTGTTTACTGCGTGTAGTAATACTCATGTCAGTAGGTGCAAGAAATAGCGGCAGATGTGGGTATTGCGGTTTCACAACACCGTCGGGAAAAGTAGGTAGTTATTTGTATTCTGTAGTTTGGTTTGTTATCTTTTGTGGAGCAAACTGAGGCATATCACAACTGATGAAAGACCTGGACGAACACTCATGACGTTGTGAATTCGGGCACCGGTATAAGTAGATGGTCACTGGAATTAATTTGAGTACTTTAGCAAAGACTGTGCCATGTACGTGTGGTGAACTGTCAGTAAAAGAAACCGAAAGTGTATAAATATTTTTTTGTTGTTTTCTCTCATCGTGAACCTTTTTGGTGAACACCTCAGGCTATCTGGGCATGTAAAAAATTAAAGTCTAATTTCTGGAGTAGCCGCAGCGAATAGAAGGTGGCTGCAAGGGATAAGGAGAAGTTTCAGTTCCAGACTTTCTTTGCTTCATCATTCTCATGTTACACCATTGAATAACAACAAACAGCAGAGGTCCACCATCCCCGCTAAAAGTCACTACAACAACAAACAAGCCGACATACTAAACAATCCACGTACCCGTTACACTACTTTTGAATAATAGGCTTCTCACTTTTTCGCTCCAGACAAAGACTCACATGTTTTCTAATCACGAATCTAACTACTACTTAAAGACAATACAAATGAAAGATTACTAAAACCTAACCTACCACCTGGCATTATGTTCAACACTTATGCGTCCCTCTCTGGCCCATCAGGGCATCTCAATTCTGAAAGCTCATAAAGTTTTAAAAAGTTCTGCTGAAACAAAAGCTTGCAGAAACATGGCCGACATCACAGTCGTGCCTCTCAAAGCTTTGATGATATTCAGCAAACATGCATTGATCACTTCAGACAATCACTACACTCACTCTTTCTGTCCCACAAAGCATGCGCTACTCAGTGCTGTCTGATGTCATGGATTAACTGCTCTATGCAGCAGTGGGGAGTGGCACGACTGGAACCAGCTGTGCTTCACACACTGCCCGTGCATCTGCCTTATTACAAATGTCACATGTGTGACAGGAGGGCGGCAGAGTATTGACAGACATATAGTGCATATGGAAGACTAGTGCCACTGAAATTGTCAAGACGCACCCATAGCGCACAACCGCCCGGCGACACTGCCACATCCATCACCACACCTCTTAACTGCCTACAAACTAACGTGAGTCCATCAGTCCACGTGCACTATCGGGACACTACCCACAGAGTAATCCGCAAGCGCTGTAGTGTCAATAACCTCAGCAGGCTTTCTGGAGAAGTGAACTGAAAAACTCAGACTGAAAGATTGTAACCAAACACTTTAGACCTCCACAATCGTAACTGGAATTAAGTTATTTCCTGAAAACAAAAAAAAACTCTTTGAAATGGAAAGCCAAAATAAACTCACTGTCTATTTTGAGTATTGATGACAAGAAAAAATAAAACCCTGAATTTCAGCATTGTGGCAGTATCACAGAAGTGGGTCAAATGCTACAGTAGGATATGTTGCATATTTTGTAAATCTTAGCAAAGCAGTAGGGTTTCTGACTTTTGTCACACAGGTGTTTATTACTCTAAGTGAAGTTTCATTATAAAGAATTTCTCACTTTAAAGTACTCAGTTAAATGACTCGCAAGGGACTGAATAAAAAACCTCCTTAAAGTTTTAAACTGAATGATAAAAGTATGTTGGGACTTTAGATGGAACCAAGAAATATAGTTGTTAAAGTGAAAGATTTGTTAAACTGGCAGATCTTAAGTTGCGAGATCACTGTATAAATTAAAATACCCCTTTAAACGTAATACAATTTATAACTGTGTTCAGTTTAAAGAAGTTTCAGCATAAAGTACTGTACATAGTTCTCTACATTAACTATGTAACATAGTTTGTTATAATATTTTACTGTAATTGTAAGTAATAAAGTACAACTAGCCACTAGGTGTCAGAAGAGCCACTACCAAGCTTCTAGAGCTGATGCAGTGGAGGATCAATTGGTGTTTTTGGACTCTGCAAACACCTAAGAAACCTGAGTTGTGTTTGCTTTATTGGTACCTTCTGCAACTTCAGCACCGATGATACGAGGCAATCTTGCACCTGGGTGTAGTACTACAGTTGCTGCAACCAAATGTTTATGTTAGTGGACTATGTTTGAATGATATGCCCCATACATCATCTCATAGAGATAGAGTTAAAGGATGCAAGGTGCAACATAAATGTCTATGGGCAGGAGTTGAAATTTTGAATCTCAAATAAAAGCATGTTAATCACAAATGTTTCTACTTTACTCTTTTACTACATGTATAATTCACATAAAGGTTATGCATAACAGCAGCAGATGGTTATACAGTATTAGTAAATTTTTAATGAACTTTAATTCTCATCATGTTCAAGATAAAAAAAATAACATTTAGTATACAGTATATGTAACTACAGTGTGAGGAATCTTATCAGCATCCAGGGTATTCTGTTGGCGTTATTTATTCCTCATGCACTCTTAAGAAAGCTATGTCAGCAAAATCCTTCCTGTTGCATAGATCTGTTAAAACAGCATACTTGAGACTAAGTATCAATAGAATATGTCACCTTATACTATTCTCAATCTTGAAGCGACAGTTTATCTACAAAGCAACATGCTGTCACAACATGTATGGCATATTGTCTACCATGCCAGGAGGAAGGACGCGTTGCATCTATTGTGTGCTGAACTTCATAACTTACACTAAATTTTCACAATTTTTTTTTACTTTCTTTTCTCTGAATTGTGGCCAACAACGATAAGACAAAAATTACAGCTTCGATATTCAGTCACTGTGATCTAGGGAACATAAGTTGTTAAAAACATTTTAAAATTTTTTTTGTTAAGGTTTCAATAATTAATTTTCAAAAATCACGTGCAAAATCATAGTAAAATTTGTGTTTCTTACTGTCTTATTTAATGGCATGGCCTTATGTTAATTTTTTCCCCTCTTGGTTTTTGCTTGGGAGAAAAACAATGTGTTTTGTTAATCTAATAAAAGGTCAATTTTTAACTGTATATTTTCTTTGTTAACCCAATAAAAGTGTTAGCTGTGAATTTCGGGTACGCCAATAACACATTTCGTTTGGTGTATAGGCTGTGTCTGTAGACAGGATTGTGGGACAGTGCTTTTCCAGGAAGTCAGGTAGGTTTAAAGCTCCAAACAATGGAACTGCCAGGTACATTTCTCAGAAGAGAAATGTCAGAATATGGAAAAGTTACACGAGACAGGCTGTATGTGTGAACTGTTACGTCTGAAATTTGTTTATTCTGGTCTGTGATCTGCAGTCACATGAATGATTTTGTCCATGGTGGTATCATTAAGAGTGTGTGTTAGATAAATAAACGCTGAAAAACATCAAATGATTTCTACACTTTTTTCGAAGCCTATATGGATAAAATACTCGGTGACAGTCCTAGATAATTGTATTTGCCAACTTTATGAGTAAATATTCATCCAGAATTACTAATTCATTATGCGTGATCTCTTGCGCCGCAGTTAAATTCACGAGGTTTCGGCGTCAGAGATTGTGCCTCAGAAGTTTGCAACACTGGAAACAACTTTGTTTAAAACGTTGGCTAAAACTATTGTCTAGGATTGCTATTGATTAATTTTCACAAATTGGCTTCAAGAAACCTAGTTATAGATTAATGCTTTTTGTACTGTACCATTCTCAACAGGGATATGTCATTTAAGTTTTTGTATCATATTTATCACAAGTAAAAAATAGCACACTTTGCAGGTTTTCTGTTGGTTGTCAACTTTTTCCGTCACGTGGAAATAGTCATCTTTGCAATGTTTCCTTCAAGTGAGTGAATAGTGTCCCTGATATTTCAGTTGGAATTGGCACATCAGTTTACAATAAATAGAAAGTTGTGCAAGTCTTTTTTTATGCAAAGTGCCTGAAGTAGTCTCTTGTAACCGTCAGACGTGTGACCTTACTTCACTCACAGCGATTAAGCAGTGGCAAATACATTATTCAAATTACAGTTAACTTCCTTCTCATGGAAGAAAATAGGTAGAGTTACTTGTATTTGTGAATAGCTGCATGGCCCGCTCTTTAGACTCTCATAAGCAAGTGTCTGTATGTTAGTTAAACTCAGCGGTTTCACATCTATTACACACAGGACAGACTATCCTCCTTGCTGTTTTGCAGACGAATTTAAACTTAAAAAGTATGCTGAAAAACACATCCTTCATGCATGTCAACTGCCGTTGGGAGGTCCGATGGGAGAGTGTTATTAAAATTAGCTGTCCCATGAAGTATTGCACCCACAGGGCCACTACGCCATTCATAGGAGTCCTATGAGTGAGCATTCCAAACGCCTGCGACCAGCTATTCAGCAACATCTACTTTATCTATGTATCTTATCTGACCAATCACAGCCACGAATACACAATTTCCGGCCACAAGTCTGCAGTTGTTGACATTCTGCCATTCAATTTAAAAATGTCTTCTTAAGACAATATTTACAAGTCGCATAACTAACTCAAATTCCACATAGCAAGTCTCATACATATTATAATAACCCATTTATTTTAAAAAATGCTCTAATTTCTTTTGATGTTATTCATACCACTCCCCATTGGTTGTCTCTCACAGTGGGTGTGCCTCTTCACGGCTTCACTGTAGCCTCAAGAGGACGTGAGGAAGTGGTGGGAAATGAGACAAGACAAATGTTGCAGCATCCAGGGTATTTTTGAAGGACTCTTGTTTTTTTTTAACACAGCATATTCAGTTATTTGTTTATAGACTGCCAACAGAACTTCTATATATATGTCTCGAAGTGTAACTAAAAGGTTTGAGGGAAGGAGACTGACCAGCTTTCTGACACGTAGCCAGCTATATTTTGTAAGAGCCAGTTATGGCATCACTTCTCTGGGCACTCTTTTATGTCCCAGAACAGCGTAGCATGTTTTTACTTAGGATACATTTCATGTTTTCAATTTTGTTACATAAAGTCTAGTTTTATCTTAATTTTAATTCCTGTGAGAAATTATATTTGTAACTGTATTATTCAAAACTAAGTTACAATGTTTATTTCATAAGGTTAAAATTAATTACTTTCTTCTTTGCACTTGAGTCTCCTGATGTACCATACTTTCAAATCTAGACAGCAATTTTATTGTCCTACATTATGAAATATTGGTGTAAATTTAATATTACTGTAATTAAAAAGAATTTTATGTTTTCAGGTATGAAGAGAAACATGTACAAACACCTATGGCTGCTCTAGAAGGATTGATAAATGCAGTTCATATCACAGCATCTTAAGATTTTACGAATCTCTATGTACACTACTGTTATGTTTATACTGCCAAAATTTATTTCACAAAATTATAGTTCAAATTTTTCTGCTCAGTTTTACCACCATGCGTAGATAGATACATGACTTTGATGAATTTTTTGTTTATTAAAAGGATTTTATTTTCAAAATTTTGGGGCTGTTTGTCATCCTTTGTATAGTAAAGCTGTTCCACCTGCAGGACCTCTTTTAAACAAAAATGAGTGTATAACAAGGTTGGTGTTTTTTCTGCTCAATACTATGTATATTACAGTACAAGGCAATTTCCACTCGTACCAAATTTGTTTTTGCCTCGTTGACACAATACCAGTAATAACAAATATTTCCGTTTTTCTACATAATGGGGATGTTACCTATTTTTTATAGTACGTATTTTCATTTAAAAGTACATGTAGTGAATATTGGTGCCACACTTCTTTATTTGCATCTGTATAACTTGAGAGAAATGTAAATGACAGTGTTTAGGCCCCAGTGTTGGGAAGATACAGACTTACATTATACCGTATATACTGGAGCTTCCCGCCTTGATCATTCTATGTTTGTGACGCCACTGAAGAAGGCATACTGGAAATAATAAATAAAACAATTTTCTTTACTCAAGATTGTGTCGAAATAGTTTTGTTGTCTCGCTGCGTTGATTTTTTTCGAGGGGATTGTTCAAGCTGAAATAAAGAACGTTAATTTTAGCTCTGTAAAAATGAGTGCCGCCTTGATAACCCTGTGACGTCACTGGATATGTTATTGTACGTCTGTCTACACAAACTCTACAGCAACTTAAGGTACGTTTAGTTAGGAAGACTGTATGAAATTGATTTAAGTTGTAAGAACGGGTATGACTGGAACTCCGAAGAGTTATAAATGTGTATAGTACAATATATACTTGCGTATAGTGCGCACCACAATTTTTGCAACAAGCTTCAGTAGAAAAACGCTTAAGTGTCTTCTTAATAAGTAAAAAAAATTGTGTAGTCTGAGATGGCGAAGCAGCACAAGGGTGGCATCCATGGATGGATCAACAGGGGAGGGAGGAAGACATGGCTGGCTGCAAGAAGAGAGAGAGAAGGAAAGATAAGATAACATTCACATTGGTTAAAGGGTGGAGGAGGGCCATGTGGGTGTGGCTTCTCTCTCCCTTCTCGGCAGCCATCTATAAATAGCCTGCTAAGGTGCTTGCCATGTACGACACACTTTCATCTGTTCTCTCTCTTTTTCTATCTCTCTCTGCTGTTTGCCTGCTGCTTGCCTGCTGCTTCCAGTATGTCCTGGAGATAACATGAGATAGTTGATGTGCCAGGCCAGCAGCAAGCTTACTATGTATATGTGACACTTGCTATCTTAGTAACAAAAACTGTCACCTTTTTTTCCTTTTCATTCCAAACGGAACTATCACCGATATTGAGACATCAAAATTAACTTCTCGTATTGCTTCCGCCACTCATCAACTTTTGTTTCTGCCACGTCAAATATCTGAGCAGCATATTTTGTAAACAACAGTTTAAACCTAGTTGTGTAAGAAGCACATGAACGTCCGACCATCATCAGACAAGTTTTTAGCCAGCATATTGTGTAAACACTGGAACGTGGATAAGGCCAAACAAAAAAATTAGGGTTTTAAAAGTGATTGTGACAATAGTGTGAGGGAGGAGGTACAAGACACAGAAAACGAGTAATGACTCGTAATACCCGTCAGTTTAGGACTACTAGTTCACTTTTTTTTTTCTAGTTTCTATTTATAGTGTGTACCCCTGAATTTTTATCAGTTGTTTTGGAAAAAAAAAATGTGTGCTATACAAGAATAAATATGGTAGCTTCTTTGTGCAGCAATACAATTTAATTTTCTTTGAGAAAGGGATGGACTGCATGGTTCAAGCTACAAGACAAAATCTGAAACAGTCTGCTGAGGGCAACAAAAGTACAGTTTAGGTATGCAATGATTATTTCAAAGTATTGTGTACACTATGACACAGTTAGCATAAAATAAATTCTATTAAGTTAAAAGTTGTGACCAAATCTCATCTGTTCAACTCGTGTTTTTGGCTGTTCCACTGTGTGGAAACTGCGTAGCCAACAAGCGAGTTCAAGGCACTTGTGATTGGCCAATAATTTGAGAGTTAGGTGGTGTCTTGCAAAATTCGTCCAGCGAAGGCAGCACTGATACTGCAGCTATCATGGCTGCTCACAAAAACTTAACTTCCGGGACGAAAAATTGATTTCTAATTGAAAAAAATAAAAAAATCAATATTATATTCCCAACTCGTGCAACCAGAATGCTCTATCGCCAATCTGCAGGAGCCAGGTTTGCTGAAACCCATTAAAACTATTAGTTCAATAGATTCACTTTTTGGTGGACACATGCGAACTTGTTTTTTGCTGACTTGTAAACCAAAATTTATGATTCTCGACCTGATCTGAAACAATAAAATGAACTCCTAGCTAGTTATCACTCCGTAATTTGAATTAAATTATCATAAATTCAAACCTATCGCATAAAAAGTCATAAAAAGTCACAAAGTGCCAGAACTACCCTGCTGTCTTTACTCCTTGAAATTCATGAGTAGTGAAATCTTCGTTGTAAACTAAAGAAGAAAATTTCCCGAGTTAGCTTTCAAGTAACTGGGTTCACTAAATTTGATGAGTTTTTATGAAAACGTGTCCAACTACAGTAGAGCCTCGATTTAACTAACTCCGGAATAACGAAAACAACGATATAACAAAAGGATATTTAGGAAACTTAAAAAATAAACCAAAAATGTATGAAAGAATAAAGTAACTTTGATAAAATGAAATATAAACTGTAATGTAAGTCTATTACAAATATTTTTACAGGCCACAGTATATACTTATTTCTCGGTAAATAGTCTTAAGACTATTTGTTAACAAAAAAAATCTTAAAATTCATTGAAAACTTTGACAGCAGAAGTGACTTCGAGCTGAGCATGCGCAGTTGAGCTAGCAACGCTATGTCAAATATCGCAAAACGACAATATGGGAAACTACAGTGTTTTAGCACTGTTAAGGCGACAGCTGGAAACACTAGCAAAATTAACATTCTTATGTCTCCGTTTTCTATGGTAGTTATACATTTACAGACTGAATTTCTCTTAGGCAAATAGTATGAGAATATGGTTATTAATATTTTAAATTTTAACTTATCAAAATAATAACTAAAACAGATTGTTGATATTATGAAATCATGATTACATTTCAAATTACAAATAAGAAAATATAAAACTAAAACTGTCTGGGCTCGGCGAACACAAAAGTGGACTGTATACAAAACGTAACGCAAAACGACGAGCACAAGCACTGCGTGACTCACCACGATTACTCCATTGTAGCGACTGCCTCTCCAAGATGGCACCACTGCAACACAGGGGCAGGAGGCGGCAAATTCAAACTTCAGGCAATCAACATGGCCTGAACATCCTCCCCACCTTGAAGTGTCCACAGTTCAAATATCCCCCACTCCACTTCTAATTACACTATGTACATGCTTCCATCTCTGCCCATCACAAGACTGCTGACTGGTAAGGGGACACAGCTTCACCACAGGCCGGGTGACTGTGCCATGAGATGTGCGCACTTCTGCCACACGCACCACTCCATCCTTGCCAGGAAACACCTTCTCAATTCTAGCCAAGCACCAGGGTAGAGGAGGCAGGTTAGGATCCTTGATCAAAACTAACTGACCTTCTGTCACATTCTTGTCCCCACTGATCCATTTATTCTTCTGCTGAAGGTGATGTAAATATTCTTTATGCCACCGCTTCCAAAATGATTTATAGATTTGCTGCGCTAACGACCATTGCTGTAATCAATTGGTGGGAGTGGAGGAAACATCCAGGTCGGAAAGTATTTTAGGAGAACCGAAGGTAAGGAAATGGTTTGGAGTAAGAGCTGACAGATCATTAGGATCAGTTGACAAAGGACACAAGGGTCTTGAGTTCAAGGAGGCCTCAATTTGGGCCAACACAGTACACAGTTCCTCAAAAGTGAAGAGTTGAAGGCCAATTGTCCTGAACAACAGTGATTTGACACTTTTTGCTCCAGCCTCCCACAAACCACCAAAATGTGGTGCCGCTGGGGGGGTTGAAATGCCATGTTACCTTATCAACCGCTAGAGTTTCTACCATTGTCTTGGTAGTGTCTGCATGCCTAAGAAAGTCTTCAAGTTCTATTAATTTTCGATTTGCTCCAACAAAGTTGGTGCCACAATCACTGTATAGGTAAGCACAATGTCCTCTTCTGGCAACAAAGCGTCGAAATGCTGCGATAAAGACTTCTGTGGATAGGTTCGATACAAGTTCTAAAATGGCCTTCGTGGTAAAACACACAAATAAGAAAATGTACGAGGACAGTACAAGGGGCTGCCTCACTCTAGCCATGGTGATTGAAAGGGGACCGGCATAGTCCACACCAGTATGCAGGAAGGGTTTGGCCTTCAATATTCATCCCGATGACAGACTGGCCATAGGAAGGGACACACTCTTGGGCCGAGCTCTAAAGCACCTTCCGCACATTTTCAGTCGACGGTGAATCAAGTTTCTCCCACCGATTAACCAAAATTCCTGTTGGGTGCAGAAAATCTTTATGGAGCTGGTCTATTAGCAGAACAGCTAACTGGCAATTCTTCGGCAGGAATATAGGATGTTATTGCCCCCATGGCAGGTCTGAATGCTGTAGTCGACCACCCACCCTCAGGATACCATTTCTATCCACAAAGGGTGTCAGCCGTTGCACAGCAGGTGAACGTAACTGGTGACGTGCAAGTCGCCTAAATTCCTCAACAAATTCAGACTATGTCTCCTTGATCAAAAGAGTAAAGGTTTGTTGCAACTCCTCCACCTGTAACGGGCCCGAAACCCTTACAACCGTGGAACGCAGGTTTTTTACGAACCAAAGACACCAGGTTACAATCTTCTTGATCTTTGTTAAATTGGAATAGTTTCCAATTAAGGTTGACAATGGGGATTCCCGCAGCTTAGCATGAAGAACCACTGAGGTTCGTTCTTCCAGCTTGACTTCACAGGGTACATTAGCAGGTGGTTGAGGCCAAGTTTCCTTAGACTGATGCAACCAATGAGGCCCAGACCACCACAGGAGATGTTCAACAAGTTTGGTGGGGGTGAGACCACGTGAAACACAGTCCGCTGGATTGTCGGCACTTGGGACATGATGCCATCAATTCGAAGAGGTATATTCTTGAATTTTACTCACTCTATTTGCAACAAACGTTTTCCATTGGTAGGGTGAGGCCTGAATCCAAGCCAGTACCACATATGAATCAGTCCATGCGCACACATCTCTCAGCGATAAGACTGCAGCATAGGTCTTACTCAAAGTCTATAAGCAGCGTGCTAAGAGTATAACAGCATATAGTTCAAGTTGTGGGAGAGTCACCTTCTTCAAAGGTGCAACTTTCGATTTTGCAAGTAGCAGGCGAGTTGAAATTACACCAGAGGATGATACAACACGCAGGTACATCACTGCAGCATACCTTGTTTCTGAGTTGTCAGCAAATCCATGCATTTCTATGTGTGCCTTACTGTCAGTGTCAATGATGTAGCGTGGAACAGAAATGGTAGAGCATGCTGGCAGCTCACTTCATATAGCCTCCCAT
The DNA here is from genome assembly GCA_003012365.1 of Medauroidea extradentata. NCBI lineage: Eukaryota > Metazoa > Arthropoda > Insecta > Phasmatodea > Phasmatidae > Medauroidea > Medauroidea extradentata. The sequence goes on from PNEQ01004072.1 coordinate 30,222, forward strand.
TTCACCATGAGGTCCTGAGGCACGGGACTATCCCACCCAACATTGGCCAACCATAGACACTGCATGATGTGCTTGGCCAGGAGCATGAGAGGCGATAGCCACCCTAATGAATCAAATATACGTGCTGTGTCGGACCAGATCCCTCGTTTAGTGGTCACAGGCACCGGAAGTTGAAAATTGTACGAGAATGAATCCTTCCTGGGGTTCCAATGTAGGTCTAATACCTTCACACATGGGCTATCATCAAACGAATAGGATTCAAATGATTGTTGTACATCCTCAGGGGGTAAATCTTGTAGGACATCAAAACAGTTGCTGGAAAACTTTCGTAACTGAAATCTTCCACGGCAGAGCAGTTCTTGGAGGTCCTTATCGTAATTCTATTGCAGACTGTAGATTGGACGTGCCCGTAACAATGTCATCCACATAAGTATCAGTTAGCAAAACCTTTGCGGCCAATGGAAAGTTATCCCTTTCATCCTCTGCCAGTTGCCGCAGGGTACGTAGAGCCAGGAAGGGAGCTGAACACACCCCATAGGTAACTGTGTTCAATCTATAAGTCTGAACAGGCAGGTGCTCATCTTCCCTCCAAAGGATACATTGATAGTTCCGTTGGTCAGGGTGTACAATAATTTGGCGGTACATTTGCTTAATGTCAATAATTTGGCGGTACATTTGCTTAATGTCAGCAATGAAGACAATACTTGGTACTCGAAACTTCAGCAACACACTCAAAATATCAAGCTGTAATTTGGGGCCACTCAACACATAATTTAGCGAATGCCCTGAGCTGGCCTTACTTGAGACATCGAAGACTACCCTGAACTTGGTGGTACCTGCTACTAAGATTTTGTACACAGTGATGTGGTATGAAATGTGATTTACTAGGCGTAGCGTCACCTGGTGTAATATGACTCATGTGACCCGCTGATAAGTAATCTTGCATGAAGTTCACATATTGTATCCTTAATTCTGGTTGTCATTTAAAGCGGCGTTCCAGGGAGTGAAGTCCGGCGAAGTGCCACATTCCGAGACTCTCCTAAATCTGGCTCTCCCGTCTTGAAGGGTAATGGGACAAGGTACCTTCCCGTCTCAAGGCGAGCATAGGATTCAACAAAGATCCTTTCACACTTGCTTTCATCAGGTGTATAGGTTAGTTTGGCATCTGGCAACTCTTCCAGATTCCATTGACGTTCCACTGCAGCTCCCAACAACTCATCTGATGTGTTTGAGGTTACAAAGAGTGTTAAAGGTTCTTCCAATGAATGTGTTTGACCTGACTCTGTGTCTACCTTACCCATCACAATCCATCCAAAGATAAGAGTCTAAAGCAATAGGAGTGCCTGGTGGTCCTACAATTTTGGCTCCTGTTACCATATATGGGAACAGCTCACCACCTACAAGCATGTCGACACAACTAGGTGTTGCATAATCTGGGTCGGCCAGTTTCAAATTAACGAAATGTTTCCATTTCTCGAGTTGCAGGGGTGTTGAGGGAATGTGTCCTGTTAACTGGGCCAGGACCAACATGTCTGCAGCAAATTGGGAGCCAACTTGTCCGCAAGGTTTCAGAGCACAAGAAACAACTCCACGAGCCACCGCGAGTGGCGCTTGTGACAAACCTTGAAGTGATGTTGTGGTCTGTCTACGATAGAGACCCAGGCGTGACGGTGCATCTTCCGAGATAAAGTCTGCTCGACTACCAGAGTCTAGCAATACCCGCACTTGCTGAAAATTGCCCCACACATCTTGAACTTCCACTACAGCAGTGGATAACATGACTGTAGCACAATTAGCCTTTCGAGATAAAGACGAGAGTACGTTTGCAGCCGGGGCGGTAGTGTTGGTATCAATCTGCTGCTCTATTGGTTCGGGGGGGGGGGGTCCCTGTGGTTGGGTGGGCTTAGTAGCATCTCTATCAGTACTGGTGAAGTGTAGTAGTGAGTGATGACGAGATGAGTAATGATGATACGACTTTGATGAGGGACAATTTTTCTGCATGTGAAAGGATTGCAAGCAATTAATGCAGAGTCTATGTTCCTTGACCCATAAAAATCATTCTCTTGCACTCTTCCCTGCAAATACACTGCACTGGTACAGGGGATGGTTCCCTTGACACACCACACTGAAGAGGAAGTGACAAAATATGTACCCGAGGGATTACGTCACTGACCTTCAACCTTCCAACTGGAGGTCGGCTTACTTGAATTAGATGGTTGATGAGACAGATCACCCTCACTGGCCATGACAGCTTCCCCTGACTTGCACTGGCGCTCGAGAAATGTCACAAAATCTTGGAGCATAGGAGTCTCCAAGTCCTGAACCATCAGCTCCCACAGTTTTCTAAGTTTCTCATTGACACATTTCTCAATGAGGTGGAGGAGGAGAAGATCCCAATGGTTTACTGGCAAATTGAGCGCCTTCAGGGCGGCCACATTTTCCGTTACTGTTAACATAAGGCTACACATGGATGCAGTTGAGTTTATGCTGGCAATTGGGACTTGTAAGATGGCATCAATGTGGTGCGCCATAATTAACCTTTTATTTTAGGACAACGGCGGGAAAGGCAGCTAAGCTACTTATTACAATTAAAACAGAAAGAATTGTGCACAAGTACTCACAGGGTGGTACTCGCAGATAAAAACACACACACATAGGACGAACACATTTCTCCGCGGACACACGGTCACAACGTTTCACAGAGTACATCTGCTTCATCAGGTGAGTGGAGTTTGTCCTATGTGTGTGTGTTTCTATCTGTGAGTACCATCCTGTGAGTACTTGTGCACAATTCTTTCTGTTTTAACTGTAATTAACCTTTTATTTTCATACCTTTTTTCCAATAAGGCCCATGCGACTTCAAAGTTGTCCCTGGTTAAAGGCAGGGCCTGCACTAATACTGACGGTTCACCTTCCAAGACCATTTTTATGTATGTAAACTGCTCTACATTGAACAAATCCTGGTTACTTAAAATCAGTGCTTCAAACAGACTGGAAAAGTTAATCCAGTCAGTCACATTTCCAGTAAAACGTGGTAGTTTTACGGTTGGTAATGTCACTCGCGATGATGATGATGATGAAGATCCCTTGGCACCGTGTCCCGATTAGGAGTCGGAGGAAGCAGTATCTAAAACTGCCATAACTAAGTATGTAGTATTGATCATAAAACTCGTCAAGCCTTTTGGTGTGTTTGACTTGATTAAAGTCTGCCTTTCCCTTTGGTTTACATAGAAGTTTGAATGATAAGTGATCGTTCTCAAAACTTGTCTTAAGTTCAGGTAGATCTCGACACGTGGAGATAAACAATCTGAGCTGTGAGCTGTCATTGTTGACTTTGTCAGCAAGGGCCGCTGCACGTTTCAACCTATTTTCCGCACGCTCCAGGCGGCCATACAAAACCTCGATCTTATCCGACATAGCCTGGGTGAATGTACAAACATATACAAACGGAATTCAGCAGTTAGCAATCAAGTAGCTGCGTCCAGTTGTACGATGCGCGCACACAAACATGTAAACAATCGTCTATTTGGTATGCGATCAATAGTTGATATTACTCTCACAACGATCAATATATTGTTTCGACTCGATTCACATTCACGACGCTCGAAGACATGACTTCATAAACAACACAACAAAGAAACAAATGTTAATAAACACAATTAGGATATCAAAGTACAGCTAAACATGTGGCGACACAAAGTATTTTTGCTCTTAGGAGTTCTTTTCACACCTCCTTGGTTGGTATCACCATATGAAAAATACACGCCAGTCATGCACAACGCGAACGAAACAAGCCACGCCACACATAAACCATCACCAACCACGAACACTGGCGCGATCCGGCCCGGAGGACCAAAATTTCTGGGCTCGGCAAACACGAAAGTGGACTGTATACAAAACGACGAGCACAAGCACCGCACGACTCACCATTATTACTCCATTGTAGCGACTGCCTCTCCAAGATGGCGCCCCCGCAACACAGGGGCAGGAGGCGGCAAATTCAAACTTCAGGCAATCAACATGGTCTGAACACTTTCCATAGAACAGTGTGCTACTGCAGAAAGAACAGCACTCTGCGGGAGTTGGAATCAAATATCACATCTCATATTTTTTCTTATGAGTTTCCTGTATTTTCCTTGTACAATATTTGGCTGTGTTACACAACAAGCATGCGCTTGGATCCTCACCCTGGCAGCTGGTGAGTGAACCAGCATTTAGGTACCCAGTTTACACAGCGCGGCGGTCGACAGCATGAGAACTCAGTCAGAATGCGCAACAGTGCAGCTTGCTCTATCAATTAATTCTATTACTGATAGAATACAGTGGTATCGAGCATGATTATTTTCTGTTGCGTCCAATAAAACCAGTGTAGGTATTTATGAAAATATGCAGTAATATTATTTATGAAGATTTTTTACGTCGTTTTCACTACAGTAAATGTAAATAAAATGTTTCGTGATGCTAAAAAACGGCTGGAGTGCTAAGTATATTTTTAACTAGCAGTAACCTGTTTGTTGAATGAGCGCAGTGGCCTACAAGCTACAATGGGCACCACATGTATTTATTTATTATTTTGCCATTTTCATACAAACTTTTATTTCAGTGTGCATTGCAAATTTTTAAAAACCTTTTTCGTGGTAATTTCCTACATTTTATTCTAGGAGCGGGAGAGAGACGGAAAGATAGATGGCTTGGCAGTGTTAATCATCACTTCTCTAGTGTTGATGGCGCGCTGGTATCCTAGCACACCAAGTGCATGCTCAACGTGCGTCCACTGGAAGTTTTTTGCCTAATTTTTTTTTTTCACAGCTGTGGCTTACCAATTGATGGTAACACGGTATGATGACGTTGTTTGCTAACAGACGTTTTTTAAAATTACCTTAAATTCCAAGAAAACCATCCTTTTTTCTTAGGGGGGGGGGGGAGATATTAAATCTGATTTAACGAAACACAGATTTACAGTAAACATTTTCGGGTCCCGAGACATTTTGTTAAATTGGGGTTCTACTATTAGCCATAAACGTGTTAGACAATATGAACATGTTTTAATGTTTACAGCAGTGTTTGAAAATATGGCATTTTTAAAGCTCAATAATTTGAAAATTGAAATGTGCACAGAATTATTCATTTTCATGGTTTCACTCAGTGCGAAAATAATTTGGAAGAAATTGTGTAAATATTGAGTTGTTTTTCTAGGTACTGTCGCCATTGTGTTCACAACTAAAAACCTACAGTACTATGTACAGTCAACTCCCGTTTATCTGCATTAATGGAGGGGGCCGATGCCTCGGATAATCCACTTTTACCCTTTCTTAGATCTCAGTAAAAATAAATAATGTCAAAGTCATTCCTGCAATACAATGCAGCAATTTAATACAGTAGATGATTATTCTCATAAATGATTAGGGAGTATTCGCTTATAATCTAAAACACAAATAAAAAAAAAATCATGAATATTTTAATTATCAAAGTAAACAATCCTGTTAACCCATTCACATGCGACGTTTGGAAGAATATCGTTAATCCATTCATGCGCTGAACTAATTGTTTTGTCTGCTGGAAAAGGCATAAATATTCCACAAGCCCTTAAAAATATGATTGCGGGCATTACATGGATATGAACACTATGCGAGAAAAAACAGTATTTATTATATATGTACTGTATAACAAAAAATTAAAAAAAAAAAAATTGTCCAAAATAATTTTTAAAATTTTTCTTAGATTATTTGAAGTGAGATATTTTGCGCGGATAATCCGCATATCTTATTTAGATCGTCAGGTTGGTCGGACGTCAGGAATGACTTCAATGAAATAACCACGTGTGGTGAAATGAACTTTCCATTAAACTTATACTTGGTGAATATTCCCGTCCGGCAGAGTATTGACAATAGTATTGGGTGAAGGATGATCCTGAGCTTTGATTACGCAAAAAAGTTGTGCCTTAATTTCTCAATTAGTGTATTGTGCAACAGAGAATGACGACGGATTATGACTTCATAGATACTGGGTGGTGCGCCCGTTGAGGAATTTCAACAAGAACGTCCAGTGATACTGTCTCTTCGCTTCCCCCGAAGCAGCTGAAAGACACGTCGGACAAGTGTGATATACCAATTCGACTCATCACATTCCAGGTGACTTGTCGAGGAAAGATTTCTAACATCATATGGTTGTCTGTGTGGAATTTATCCTGTTGTGAATTGGCCGGATTCAAGGTAAGAAGAGTGTAAAAGTGGTCTTTGACATTTTGATCGGCGATTTTGGATGACTTTCCAGCTATCCAAAACTTCAGGAAACGAAACTTTATTTCCCAGTGGCAGGTAGCGAGATACAGGTGGAAGCTGACTGACATGCGTCTTAAAACTTACGCTTTTGGGAACAGACCGTAAGTTGAACTGTTGGTTTCTACATGGGGCGGTATGGTACCTTTGACTCGTGAGCGGTGAAGGGGTGACTTTGGTAAGGTTCATAATGACTCGTAGTACAGGACCTACATACAAACATGTCTTCAGCAAACATCATGAGTTTGGTTGCATGGGTACAACAACAATGCCGCGTGGTTTTGCACGTAACACAGAAAGCTAACTGCCAAGCCTTTCAGAACTAGGGGTGTCTCACAGATTGAGGTTAGGTCGGGCCATGAAGTCAATGAGTGTTTCTGTCTTAACAGGAGGAATGTTTGTTTCAGGTGTGTACACTGACGCAGATCTTGCACACTCTTTCTCTAACAAATCGTTGACCTGAGGGCACTTGCTCTGCAGACACTTCAATGTTTTCACTATTGCACAATACCTGTATAAAGGATGTTGGGGTGTCGTGCTGTTTGAAGCTTGTTGCTGGGCCAGTAGGATGATGATTGCTGATAGACAATGCTGGCTAGAGGGGTTGGCACAATGGTGGCACCGGTGGTGAGGACTGCAGGTCAATGCTGCCTAGAGGAGTTGTGATGATGGCTTGGCTTTCTTGCATAACAATGTTGGTGTTGTGATAGATTTCCTGTGCGATCCCATGACTTCTTCACTGCAGGTTACTGAACAGTGCAGTAAAACAATTCTGTGACGAAACAGTACTCGGGCGCCACCTGGTCTGTGCCCGGCCAGGAAGGTGTTTGCCTATCTCAGGGCATAATGTTTCGGTGATGTGCCTCCTTCCTGCGGCAAGATAATCTGGCAGTGTTGTTACTGCTGAGGACTTAGGCGCGGCAGGACTCGGATGGAAAAACATCTGAGGACACTATTCAAGGGTTGTGTCTAACGACCCTTGCCCTAGGACCTATATAAGGGCCAGCTCCTACCAATACAGATAGATACCCAGACACGGCCTACGCTGGTACCACACAATTTATTGGTCTAGACGATAATGATGAAACACTATGTACAGTAAACCCTCAATCTAATGATATTGCACGGTGCCAGGTAATTATGACGTTAGATCGACGATGTCGTTAGTCCCGAGGTAATTAATTTTGACCCCCCCTCCCCCCAAAAATTCAATTTTAAAGTGTGTTTTTTCTTAAACTTAATGTAGAACAATTACTGACTTAAAAAAAAAACGAAATTATATTTTGTACAATGAAAAGGTGTCTTCCAAATAAAATGGTACCCCATAATCCCCTGTGTGCCATGACGTGAGTGGCTGCGCAGCGCACTCTGTCTGGTTGTGTAGGATGGGGGAGGGAAGTAGCCACTTGCCTATACTTGCCTCCCTCTCAGCTTGCTGTGCGCGCGTGATTCATCCTGCTTGCCTGGCGTGAAGCACTCAGAACATAGCAGAACAATTCGTATTATGCACGTGAAAATAAACTGCAACTATTTAAAAGCTTTCAGTACAACCATTGAGATTTTTTTATTATGCAAGAACTGTTACAGCCTATCACCATTATAAGAATTTAAGCGATTTTAAATAAGTCCAGATTTTTTAAAAACTGGAACGCCTGTTATGGACGTGAATTAGGAGCCACTCAAAAGAGCTATAAACTGACTTTTCAAGATGCTGTCACGTATAAAATGACTGAATTACTCGTCACTAAAAGTCGTAGGCCTATTGGAAAAATCATGAAACTATGCACAACGCAACAGTTTAATGCTCTGTACTGTGAATGGAGGCAAAGTGGCTCTTGGCGCGTTGGCTGCAGTCATTCCTATTGCTCCCCTATTGAGTGAGCATAAAACTAAAACCTCATCAGCCCACATGCCACACACGTTGACAGGACAGTTGGATTTGTCGTCATAGACAGTTTGTACGCTGCAGCGATTACATAGCCATGTGCCTCATGTGACGAGTGATCAATAATACAGCGAAAGGTGTCAAGGTCAAGCCAAGCTCAATTCTGTAGCTGAGAAAAAAAGATAAGATAACGCTGGATTTTTTTTGCTTCTTTTACTGACTGAGTGCAATGCTGGTCTTTTTTTTCCCGTGCTGTAATGAGGGCGAAAAAAAATTTATCGTCTCTTCAACCCCCATCCCCTTGGCTCTGGCAAGACACGGAAACAAATACATTGGCTGATGGGAGAGAGTGACGGAGTGGAAGAGGATAAACAAATATGTGACTCTGCTTTGTAGTGAGACAGGATGCAAATTGCACGTGACTATCAGACAGTCAGCAGTTGATGCGCGCACACACACAAGCACAATCGGGCTTGTAGGTTGGTGTTGGGGGGAGTGAATGGTTATTGGCTGGCGTGGACAGTCAGGAGGGGAGTTATTTATTTTTAGCCGTGCATTTCTTACAGCACAGCATTCACCAAGGAAAATGCAACACTGACAATTTTCCTTAAACAGGGTAGCCACAGAAAAGTGGAAATGAAATTCCCTGACTATCTGTGTGAAACTCATATGCAGTAGTATTCAATTCACCCTATGAAATGTTTCACGATTAAGATACAGTAAGTAGGCTTTATGTCTTGCCAACAACAATGTCATTAGAGTGAGTGAGAGTGAGAAAATTTGTCCAGCACTTAACAAGGTCTTTAGTGCTGGTGAGGGCTGAAATTAGGTTAGTGTAGAGCGGCGCCGGAATGAAAGGGCAGGGAAAACGAGAAATCCCTGAGAAAACCCGCCAACCAACAGCATCGTCCAGCATGATTCCCACATACAAAAATCCGGAGACCGACCCCACCGGGAATCGAACCCAGATCGCCTTGGTGGGAGGCGAGAGGTCTGACCTCTCGACCAGCGTGATCCAATGTCATTAGCGATGGTGACGCACTACTAGGTATAATGACAATAGCTGGGTGAGGAGTTGGCAATGACCTTTTTAAAGGAACCATCCCATCATTCGGTTGGAGAAATTTTGGGAAACCATGGAAAACCAAAATCAGATGGCCGAAGCCGGAGATCGAGCTCGAGTCCTCCCAAATGAAAGTCCAACGTGTTACCATTGCATCTCCTCGTTTGTAGTTCACAATCCAATTTTTGCAAACATTCTTAATCACATAATGTATACTTTTGTTATAAATACTGCCACCATTGATGCTAAAGTAAATGGTAATCAAGTTACAGACATAACACAGTTAAGATTAAAGGTGGTGGCAGTAAGTCATGAGATCACTAACTTCCAACAAAGGTAATCCAGGTTTAGTCCCTGGCGGGGTCAATTTGGATTTTCCCATGTTGGAATCGAGCCGGACGACGTTGTTTGTCACTTGTTTTGTAGGGATCTCCCATTTCACCTATTCTTGCAGTCCAGTGCTGCTCCATAAATATCATTCACCCCTCATCAGTTGTCAAAATCATAGTTGTTACAAGCCATCCAAATTTCTCCACTCAGTTAATTGTAATGGGCTTTATGAGATACTGGCACAATCAACTAACTTGTACATACATGTTAACATATTTTAACTTTGTAGTTATGATGCCTGCAATTAGAAAACTAATATGCATCTGACTTACTTAATACACTTCCATCCTGCAAAAAAATTTTTTAAAAACAGTCATAAGAACACAAACACTTAACTACTTACTCACACGGCAGAACCTGCATTATACTTTCTTCAATGTATAGTAGGCCTACATGAGAAACTTTTCCCTCACCGCTTTCAAATTCCCTGACTTTTCCCTGTTTTCCACGTTCCAGGCCACCCTGTTAAATGTTTTTTCGAACCAAATTTTTTACACTCGTAAATAACCATTGCTATGCCACGTCAGCTATCCTAACTGCGTAGCTGAGATAAGGACACGTGGAGGAGTCAGCATGACAGGGAAGAGCAGGGAGGAGGGAGCATGGAGAAGTAAGGGTGAGGAGGAGATAAGGCAGTGTTCGTCATCATTACATACGTCGGTGTTGTGCGGGCAGCTACTCACCCCAAAGTTTCTAACATTTTTCAACAGTTTTTTGTTTCACAGCTGCATATCACTAATTTATGATAACTTCAGTATGTTATTTTTTAATATACGCACACAAAACTTTACTGCTACCTATTGCACTTTGCTTAGATTGATAAATTTTTTAAATATTAATTTTTCCACGGTTCCTGAAAATAATGTTGTTATATCACCAATGTCGTTAGATCCGATTTCATTAGATTGGGGGTTTACTGTACAGTTTTTCTCCTCAGAAGAACGAAGAAATAAATCAGTCTCTACCAGCACACGTATGTCCTTCCCCTCACCGCTCTGTACAACAACTGCTCTTTTCAACTGCTAACGCTCACCCCTTCGTTAAGGGCTGGGGGAGGAGAACACTGTGGAGGGGGCAAGATTCGGCTGACTTCCAAGGTCAGTGACCTGCTACAACAATACGCTTCCTGTAAACTGAACTACTTTGCCTTCCTCGTTTCATGGAACCACCTTTTACACATATCTCCTGACATCTAATATAAGGCTAGTAACATCTGTCTTCCCCTCCATGTATGCGAGAATGACTAGCGAGTAAGAATTCTTCCTTGTTGGCTCACCCAGCAGTTGCTTGCTGGATCAAGGATAGCTCTATTACTGACTGCTCTGGAAGAGTAACCCCAGCTTTTTGTGCTTTCTCTCCTAAAATACCTTCTAGAGATACGCATTGTTCATCCACATAGCAATAGCAAGAACCACAACCCCTGGCACATGGTTCAGAAGTCACGATGTAGGTGATAATCATAGTGCCCTCTACACACAAACAGTTTGAGGTGGAAATTATGTTTTGATTGGACAATGCTGTGTCCTTTTCACATTGGTCTCCAATAGTGTATTTCTGATAACATCTTAGGGAGATAAACCTAGGTAAGTACTGTATTAGAATCAGTACTATTACAGTTATGTCTTTATTTAAAACAAAAAATACAAGGAACATATTTCAGAATGACACTGGCATTACAATTTCCCACACGACTCAAAATCCCACATGACTCAAAATTTATGGAAATGGTCACTGCAAATGTACACAGTACACATTAAAACAGTTAGGTAAAAAAAAATTTTAAACTAAGCAATTAGACTGTCCATCTAAAATGTGCATGGTAGATGTGCATTAATGTAAATTATCACTATTATATTATCAGCTTGTTCACCAAATATTGACAGCATTATTTTCTGAATTTGTTACATTAACTTTATATTAGAAATGTAGGCATTAAAAACCTACTGTGAGGTTATTTTGTTTCAGTGGACACTGAATTCAGTAACAAAATGTATGTATAACTGCAAAAAACTCTGCTTAAAATTATCTTCAAAAATTACAATTTGTTTAAAGCAGCAAGGGTTCCATGCACATTCTAATTAAATATGTAAAATATTAAATTACTTTTAATACTACAGTAAAAAAGTATACAAAACATATACCGGAAAAAATAGCTTTTAGACAACACTACGGGTGTGAGACTTCTAACATTCAGTTGTACATATTAACCTTAACTGAAAATAAAATTATTCCAAAATTGGAATCATATTCACAGTCTTATATTAAGCAGTTTCCGTCCTATGAAAGTGAAACAAACACATTTATAACAGTAAATGACACATATGTATTAAAAATAAAATTTTCTCATAGACTATGTACACTTATACAGCAATAAAACCTGTGAAAAAAAAGGAAATGTTTATCTCAGAAAAACAAGTAATTTTAAACAGTTTAGAAAATAAGCTACTCCATTTAGTACACAACAACTCCAACATTGTGGCAACATAAATGTTTGAATAATTTTTAAACAGTACTTAATATTATCAAACATTCAAACACAGTAAATTTTCTTATCACACTTAGGGACGGATGCAACGCATGATGGAAAGCAAAGTCCAGGAGTCGTGTGACGACAAGCTACAAGTTAACCCAGCTGCACAGATACAGTACAGTCCCATTAATGGCAAGGTGTCATGGTTCCAGGTTAAATTTTTGCTATTACCAAATTAGACTGATTTTGAAACCCAAACTAAAAATCATCCAAAAATTGCATTAAAATTTTGTCTAAATCTTAGTAAGAAATAACCTGCTATATATAATAAACTGAAGTTTATTTCAACAGGTTTCCATTTGCCTGTTACAATGATACCCAGCAAGTAAAGCTGCTAATTACTTTTTACACATATACATCAAATAGAGCGAAAAACATGACAGCGCTACGTTAAGTTTAACAATCAATCTCTGCTGCCACAGCATCATCCTTCAATAATTACTCAACCGCCACAGAATCACAATGTGTTCGCAGCAACATACTGTACTGTCTTCTCAAAATAAATTGTAACAGCCAGTCACTATAAAATTACATTTTAATTTACGAAACCAGGCACAATAACTCCAAAATATCTTCGTGATTAAAGTTTACTACTAACTGCAGCAAAAGTTATGAAAACAGCTAACCTGACCAGACCATGAAATAAGAATTTCGACTTCGGTTTTCTCTAAAATACAGTGATGTGTTTGTAAGTTTACGAGACATGTTGCTACATATTAAAGTAATTCCCATGAGTTTATAAAATTGTGTGCCTTATTAACGAGATCAATTACTAACAAAAAAGGTGGTGATATTTTTAGCCCAGTACATGACAATGTTGTGCCATTTGAGTTTAACACTAAATGAATTTAATAAATGTGCCCCAAATTACCAGCATTTACTCAAATAAATTGCACATGATTTTTCATTAAATTATTGTCAGGCTTCTGGCCAATGTGCTAGTGCATTTGTCGCACTAGTTACACTTGCACACTAGCTCATTCTGAAGGAAAAAGTAACACACTATCTCTACCATTGCTGGGTATCTAAATACCGTATTTGCCGGTGTACAAGATGACAATTTTGACATATTTTTGGTCTTCAAACATTGCTACTCATCTAATATATGAAAGTGTGAAAATTTTTGGTAACCTAAAAATTGTTTGAAAGTTAAGTTGTAAGCTGCGGAGTTGTATAATGTTACAAGGATTGCGTTTTCCGCCACAAATAAAAATAAGAGCCCCGTTTTTTGATAAAATTTACAGTACGAAATTTTGATGAGCGTTATATTCATGACATGCTACTTTTGCCTCGCAGTGAAGCATGCGTCGCTTGGTGATCAATACAACTGGAGCGCGTGCCTAGATCCTTTATCTCGACAGTAAACAACTCTCGGGCAGAGAAAACTAGGCTCTAGGTACGGTACCACACAGCCATGTGTCTAATGCTTGGCTGGCAGGCGACAACAGTGCACAGGAATGAGATGACCATGCAAGCAGCTGCTGCAGCCCAGCGTGCATGGCTGGCCTCAGTCTGGTTTTGCCAAGTAGCGCACAGCTGCCGGCAACTGATGATGTCGCCAGCCACATGTTACCGCCGCCGTGCATTTCCTTGGCTCTTGGGCAACCAAAGGGCAGTAGTAACCAAAGTTATTTGTTTAAGTGTCCCCAATGATGTTCATATATTGGTAATAAATGCATTAAAAATATTTCAATTAAATATTTATGTTTCTGGCAAAGAAAAAATTATTTTTCAGCCAGGAATTTCAAGAGTAATAATTTTTTTTTCAAGGTTTTTTCCCTTAAAACCATGACTCGTCTTATGTGCGGGGTCGTTCATTACGCTGAAAAATATGGTACAGTACTTGTTTTCTTGCCAGGTTATTGAGGAGGATCTAGGTGTGTGTTATTTGTGCACACTTTGCTGAGTTACTTCGTGCACTAGAGGGTGTTCATATATTATTTTAATTAGTTTTCATGTCAGGGACAACTAAACATAGGTGCAATCTGATCTGTAAAACTTCGTGCCACTCAAATTTTTTAACATTAATGTGAGCAAGTCAGCACAAAAAGGCATATAGTGTATTTTTTTCAAGACATATCTCTGAACATAGCACACATCACTGTAATCTGTACTAATGAATGAGTAAGTGTGAGATTTTGGTCAGTGCTAGTGATGAGTGACATGAGATGAGCACGCTGAAATGAATGGTGGAAAACAGAGTTTCCAGAAAAAAACTAGACCAACGGCATTGTCCGGCACAATTCCCAAATGAGGAAATTCAGGAACCGAACCTGCTGGTAATCAAGCCTGGATCGCCTTGGTGGAAGGCGAATGGTCTGATCATTCAGTCACTATGGCCCCTTCTGACTTATGAAATCCAAGGACAAACAATGTCAAAAAATTATGTAGGTTGTCAATTATCATAATGCAGAAACTGTCATCAAATACACAGAAACATAACAAAATTCTAATCAATAAACCAAAGCAGAAAATCTAAGTTGTATAAAAATCAACCAAAGGTGAAAGCACTATGACCGTGAATTATTTTGGAAAATCTCGACAATAGACAATTTGCCTTTATGAGTGAGTGAAAGGAAGAAAGGATGGAATAACATTTTTATTTTAAAGCAATAAGCTTGCTTAAACAGTGATCGTAATGAGATGATTTGGTAGGGTGGAAGAGAATTTGTTGACAGTGGCAATGATTGGCAGTAGGATTTGGAAGGGGGAGGTAGGGAGTGGAAATGCTAGGGATGGTAGAGTTACGACACAAATAAAAAGGACACTTTGCATGTCCCGAATGGCATTGCAAGCATGCTTCATACAATCTCCATGTACATGTTTCTATTTATGAAATCACAATTTCTCATGGAATATTTTTGTAATGTTTTGACGGTTCCTCGACCATACCTCAATAAGTTTGCTCGCTTTTACAGAGCCCACTATTAAGGTATTCTACTGTATATGAAAGTACATTATGCTTTCTTATATGTATGCAGAGATGTAGCCACGTGGGGCGGCATGGGTCGGTAAAACCCTCACTCGGAAATTGCCGACCCACACTAATTTTATCTAAAGGCCATAAATTCCAGCATACATGGCGAGTAATGTTATCTCCTTGTCGCACTTATCAGTTTTTGCTGCCTGGCCCGAGTCAGACAAGTAAAGGTGGAAGGGGGAAGTTTGAAGACAAGCCTTTGTGCTGGGCTATGTTCAGTACTAATGCCCTTTTAACAATGGCATGCCCAGATATTGTGTATGTATGGCACGAGTCCAGTTAATGCATAAACGGCACTGTGAACGAGTCCAAACTAAGTCACTTATGCTGTTCTTACCCGTTACCTAGTTATGTTTATTTTCCAAAGCTGGCCTGGCTGATGTGTAGTGCTGATAACGCTTCTTCTTTTTTTGTCTTGCTTTCACTTTGCTTGCAGTCACACACACACACACACACAACCTGCCACGGGTATATCCAGGGAATGAAAAATCCTGCAGTGCGAATGGTAATAGAGATTATCTTTACAGGCATAAATATAAGCGTGAAAGTGAGCTGATAATGGCTAGGGGAAGGGTAGGGTTTCAGGTTGGATGTCTGCAAGATATTTTTCCGTCAAGGGGGTGGGGGTGGATATTGTTGACATTTCCCGGGAAACGCGTTGCAAGTCGTTTCCCACGCTGATGTTTGGGTAGAGGTGGGGAGTGAGCTGCCGGCCGTGAGACAAGCATGTAACTCTAGCTGTCACGGTCTTTATATACGGAAAGAAGATTTCTCTTTATTATAAAAAAAGGGGAGTAGATAAGCTGTGTAATGTTCAAACCCGTCTTGACATGGGGAGTGCACAGCAGTTTACAACAAACAAGTTTGATGATCAGCGTTGCCAACTCGTACGATCCAGATGGAAATGTATGATAATTCGAGCCTCTGTACGATGTACGATCCAAACATGTACAATGTACCCCAAATGTACGATAATTAAGGAACATGGGTCGTTAATCAGTTCCGCGCGAAAATTTGTAAACAAACAACTTGGTGTTAGCAGTTTCGTAAAGAGTTATTGCGAGTTCCGTTTATGTCGTTATGAACAGTGAAAGTGAAGTTGATGATCCAAAGGTGTGGGAGACACCTGAAAAGGTAAGAAGATGTGTTGGTCAATCAACAAAGTTTGGCAAACATAGGAAACAACGATTTAGGGCTAAGTGTCTGTGGTGTAACACAAGTTTCACAGCTGAGTTATCTGTAATAAATAAACATAAAGAGAGTAAATCTCATGTTAATGCAAAATGCAGTGTCGGATATGGTTCTTCACAGCGCACATTATTTCAGTGCAAAGTTACTCCTTCAACAAGCAGTCCTGTTGAGAAACTGTTCAAGGAAGATGTAAAAATTGCGGAAATACGTACGAGTGCTTTTTTAGCAGAACATTATGTGTCTTTTAGGTGTGTTGATCATTTGGTACAGAGAGATAAAGCTGTATTTTATGACTCAAAAATTGCCAATGCAATGAAACTAGGCCGTACTAAAGCAACCAGTATAGTCAGTCCCATAGTGAAGAATTAGCTAGAGTGCTGTCTGCAACGAAATTCAGCTTGATCATTGACGAGGGAACAGACATAGGTTCAATAAAAACATTATGTGTTTGTGTACGATATTTTGATACATTTGAGGGGAAAATTGTAACAAGATTTTGGAATCTAGTACAAACGTTTTCAGGGGCGGATCCGAAGGCAGCTTCTGAGGGGGCTACAGCTCAACGTCTTTTTGATGGACTAATGAAAAGTTTAACTGATGCAGCTGTACCTACAAGTAATATTGTTGGCTTCGGAAGTGATGGCTGTAGTGTCATGATGGGAAGAAATAATTCAGTGGCTCAGAAGCTGGAAGCACTCATTCCAGGAGTTGTAATTGTGAAATTTATATGCCACAGCCTTCATCTCTGTGCAAGTGAAGCTCGCAAATGTCTACCAAGGTTTATAGAAGATCTCGCTAGAAATATATATAATACATTCAAAAACAGCTCTAAGAGGCAAGCAGGATTGAAAGAATTTCAGGAGTTTTGTAATGTGGATCCTCATAAGATACTGAAGCGATCCCAGACAAGATGGCTCTCTCTTCTATCTGTTGTACAGTGTATAATTGAGCAGTGGGAACCGCTGAAGCTGTTTTTCATACATCTGAATGCCACTCAGGATCGTGTTCTTGCAATGGAACAGATATTGACATCAATGAATGATCCCCAAAACAAACTGTACTACTTTTTTCTCGACTGGGTGTTACCTAAGTTTGTGAATCCAAACGAACTATTTCAGAGTGAACGTTCATTGGTTACAGTACTCCACCAAAAAATGACTCTTGTGTACATGGAATTGCTCTGTGTGTATATGGAGCGACACTATGTGATGCAGACTGATCTAGACAAGATTAATCCTGACCCTAGTGAAAATTCTGCATTGCCACTGGTTCCACTGCAGAATATGTACTTGGGAATTAAGGTGATGCAAGAAATGTCACGGCCTGAAATAGCCAGTAGGAAAGATCTTCAAGAAGTAAGGACCAGATGCCGGGATTTCATTGTTGAAGGATGCAAACAACTAAGGCAACGGTATGACTTTAGCAGCAGCTCTGTGTTTAGTTTGATGTCAGGTTTACATCCTTCAACAGCACTTTTCAAAAGTGAAACACGACCTCAAACCCTGACGCCACTAGCAAGATTAGTACCTTGTGTTGTTTCCCCACAAGATTCTGTGTTGCTCCAGAAAATAGACGATCAGTGGAGAAAATATTGTCTGATGAGGTTTCCAGAACTTACTGGTAAAGAAGAACCTGACGTACTCTGGGCGAAGATTCTTTCTTATTCGGACATTGATGGTACAGACGAACTGAAAGAACTGGCAAAATTTGCCTTGGATGTATTAGTGTTACCTCATTCTAGTGCTTCTTGCGAAAGGGTTTTCTCGAAAGTTAGTGCAGTGAAAACGAAATCTCGCAATAAAATTATGACCAACACAATGAATGGACTCCTTTTGTCTGCGCAATGTGCTTCTACACAAGGGGGGTGTGCTGTCTTCAAAATAACAGACAATATGCTGAGTCGTATGTCTACAGAAATGTATGCTTCGTCTCACACAGCATCCTCCAAGGAGGATATTGATGAAGATATTGTGTTCGAGGAGGAGCTATAAACTATGAACAGCAAAGTTTCACTGCACTTCTATGTAACATTGTCTAGGAACTTAATATTGTAATGATTTGTAATTTTTAATTGTGTTTTACTTTGTTTGCGTGTGATGATTCATGTAATTATGCTAAAATTACTAGTAGTTGAAAAATGCAAAAAAAAAAAAAAAAAGACAATAAATATTTGTAAAAGTTGCACTTAGAAAAATTAGGTATGTTTCTACTTCATCGAAAAAAAAATCTAAAAGTACGATCCAAACAGCAAAAGTACGATAATTTTAACTGTCCTGTACTATCCTTAGCAATGAAGTTGTTGGCAACCCTGTTGATGATTCAGAGATACACAGTGCCACCGGGCGTCAACAAAGCACCTTTCTATCTTCCGTGTTGAGTGACAATGAACCCACTCCAGTATGGCGGCAAATAGTTTACAGAGTCATTCCACTACACACAGCTGACTGTGAGAGAGATATGTCTCAAATGAAGCTCATAAAAACTTACTTAAGAAACAGACTGGGTGAGTTCACACTAGATTCCCTGCTATGCATTTCACTGGAAGGTCCAGATGTCCAAGAGTACCCACTTAAAACTGCAGTTCATCATTGGGCAGCACAGAAGAACAGAAGAATTTACTTGAAGTAGCAGTGAAAGTTAACCATGGTTGAGATTTTTGTTAAATAAAATTGGGGTGTAACAGGTCTACAGAATTTGACGTAAAAATTAAACTTTTTTAGTGTATTACAGTTTTTGTACAGGTAACCCACACTCTCAAATTCCTAGCTACATCCCTGTGTATGTATACATGTCAAATATTAATAAACTAGGATATGTACCAAATAAACTTTGGAATACCATTGCAAATCAGTGTTAAATAAAACTGCAACATTTAAAGATAGTCCATCAATCATAGTATCTGCAGGAGCAATTCACCTAGTGGAATGTTTTATATCTTAAGCAGAAAACAAAACCAAGTTAAGTTAAGCATGAGTCAATTAAAATCAATACAGTACTATCAACTATAAATAAAATTAAAATAAAGTACATGAGATAGCCACACACCCCAATAATTAAAAACAAACTGCAGCACTTTAACAGCTGCCAAGTGACAAGTCATCTTTTACTGTCGTCCACAGCCCTCACACCGTCAGAGTTCCGTGAAACTGTAGTACTGGGAGGATGTTCTTCCCTCGTCATCACATCACACTCCACCTGCTGTTTGTCCAGTACCACCAAAGCTTTCCTTAGCTTCCTCAGTTTCCTCACTTCCTCTCCGTACCTAAAGAACTTTGCCCGGAACTCGCCCGCTGATGTTTCTGATGCACTACCATGCTGCAGCTCCTAAAACAGCATCCCAAGAAATTAAACTCAAGTATCTTCATGCACAATTATCTGCAATTGGTGCCAGTGCCTGAGAGGTAAACAATCCCTAATGGCATTCAGACTGTTAGCACCTGGACCTCCTGTGGGGAGGGTGGCTTTCCTCACCCCACCAACAGATGGTATGTATCTCAGCAGCGCAGGAGGGGTGAACAGCCGCAATCGGATCTGTTCCAGTCTTCCCCTCACTCTACTGCGAACACACTAAACTTCTGCAAGGTCCACTAACTTGTCTGTCAGTTTCCTCGGATCCTGCCCCTCCAGCATCCCAACCACTCAAGCTCGAATATAGTCAGTACGTCCCACCTCCGAAGATTTCACGACACAAATACATACTTTTAATACATGTATGTCAAGAAATACAGGATCAATAGAACACAAATGTAATATTTATAGGCCACAGTCACACTAGATGCCTTAAACATATTTATGTTGTTATATATTTTCAGCAGCCATGTTTGATCATGTTTAAAGATAAACATGTTTGCAAGGTTACACAAACAAATAGAATAAACTCAATGAACTTTCTAACCTCAACAAACTTGGAACCTGAAATGTACCATATTTAATTATTATCACACATACACTCAACATTCATGACTTTTTTATTATCATATTACATTTAACAGCAATGCTGCTGTATGTGTGTAATGTGGATATAAATATTTTACACCTAAAATTTAATTTAATTTAACGAGTGTAAAACGTCAGACCAAAAAGCAGCCATATTTGTTACACAGCTCGTTACTCCAAGCAGCCAACAGAAGTGAAGCATCGTAGATATGTCGTTTGAAACTACATATTAAACTAGTTTACTTTGAACGAGACGAGAATGTGACTTGAACTCGTACGTAGCTCGTGTAACCTCTCCACAAAACTGAACATGTTTAAGGGAAGTAACGTACGTACTTGTGTATAGTGCGCCCTCGTGTATAGTGTGCCCTCGTGTATAGTGCGCACCACGATTTTTGCAACAAGTTACAGTACAGGGAAAAAAATTTTTTGTGCCTCGCTAGTATGTAAAAAAAAACACGGGAGGATGAGCCGAGCGAGCGGTGAAACAGCACGAGGGGTCAAGGAAGGAAGGGGAAATAAAGGAAACGTAGCTGACAACATGTAAAAGAGAGAGGGCAGATAACATTCACGAGCCAGGAGGAGTGGGGTGGCTTGTATCTCTGCCAAGGTCGCTTGCTGTCTGCCAGCCCTCGCCATGTGCCTGAACAACATTCCCTCTCTCTTGCTCTGCTGTGCCAGCCGCTTCCAGCATGTCCCTCCCCCCTTCCTATAAACCATTGAGATACCATCACCCCTAAGATAACATGCCGTGACAGCAGAAAGCTTGCCTGAGGGGGTGGGCGAAGGAAAAAAAAAAGAATGAAACTCTTTTTTTCTTCCTTCCTTTCCCATGAAAAGATAGAAGGGGCGCTATTCTCAGATTCACAAACTCGAAATGGCGGGATACAGACTACCGAGTACTCACAATGCAAGGCAAGTCACTATTCTCGCCCAAAAGGAATATGCATTGTCCTAGTTAAGACAACAGAAATCTTGTCGTATCCTCCCGGCCTGCCGACAGGGCTACTCGGGTCAAGACTACTGCTGAATGCTGGGAAATATTGCCACACACCAACGCCGCCATACTTGTGTCACTTCGACTGAAGACTACAAAAATAATAGATTCTGTTGCTTATGTTGTTCTTGAGACCAAATAAAACCTGCTATATTCTACCATTTACTATAAAAAAATATCAAGTGCTGTTTGTAACCTAAGTGGTAGATTTTTATTTAGTGTGATACGAAAAACTTACTCTTAGCTTATGTATAATTGAAGTTACTCAAGCCACCGTTAGAGAGTAGCACGTGTCAGGAAGGAGCCGCAACAACCCTAGTGGTGACTCGGTCAACTACATCAACAACTGTGCTAAATTAACCTTGCCTGATACGTTTCAAACTTACGTTTTTAGAGTTTATTTTATACTTTTTGCTGTTCGTAATTAAATGTGGACTTGAAACAAAATCCCTGTAGCTAATTTTTTCTCAACGATACCAATAACATGTAATCATTACATTATTTAGCGAGTTAAACATTTGCTTTAAAAATATATATTTTAACAACACGCAACATTAAACCAATTATTGCAATTGTTAATATAATTCGCATGTCTACTGTGCAGCAAATGTTCACATCATTTGTATATTGCGAAAACATGTAATATACCAAACAATTTGAATTTTAAAACGAATCTCAGACACGCCATGTTCTTTTTCATTTTGTGACTCGGACGCACTTCATCACATGATAATCGATGGCTTCTTATTGGCCATCATTTGAAGCCTCGTGGCGAGGTGTCTGAAAATTGTCGTTCTCGAGACGTAAATCGGAAACTCCAGACAACAGACTACTAACTCCAGCCCGTGGCTTCTCTTCAAATTTTTAGAATTGTACAAGCATGCTCACAGGCTGTGAACCACCAATTACTCACGCTTACAGACTATGTCCAGCATGTTTCCTAGAATAGCGGACCTGGTCACGAGCCAGACGGCAAATATCTTTCCTGGGTGGGGGATGAGGAAGGGGGGGAAAACTGAGAACAATGACGCCTTTTTCTTGCTTTCTTCCTCATGGAACGATAGCTTATTATGAGAAGTCAAAATTAACTTTTAGGGTTTTAGCAGCGACGGTTACTACAGAGCAAGTCAGGAGGGGAAAGGGAGAGAAAAAGAAAAGGAAGAGGAGTAATGATGGAGGAACCTGGCCGCCATGAGAACGTTCTCTCTCTGCCTTCCACAGTTGACACCCGTCCGTTTACCACTATAACTTCAGATTCTTACTCCCCCCCCCGACCAACCGCTAAAATGAACAGACAGCTGCCTTTTTATTTTCTCTACTTCCTACTCTTGACACCCGTCAATTTACGGCTTTAACTTCGCCTTCTCACCCCCCCCCCCCCTTTACCTCCGCATCCACTCAACGGACCACTGACCTTTTTTTCACGTATTTTTTTTCTATTTTCCGTTATAGTATGCACCCCTGAATTTTTATCAGTTGTTTTGGAATAAAAGTTTGTGTTATACACGAGTAAATATGGTAGTTCTCTATCCAGTGTGACTGCGGCCATACGCTTTATTATCCAACTTTGATCAACTTATTCTTTATTGTTGTAGGGCCACCATGTTAGGAGATAGAAAGAGAATAAATAAATATATTATTATTTAATATTTCCAGATGTACATAATTTTAACTTTTTAGGGTTAATTTAAGCCCGTGCTGAGGAATGAAGGCTTAGGTATTAATTAAGCTGGTAACTTCTCTTTTCATTTTTATTTCCAAACCACTGCAATTATTTAATTAGACACAGTAATAATACGTAATGAATTAGTGGTTTTGCTTCTTGTTACATGCTTCTCGTAACATTGACCTAACAGAAAGTCAGTCTCTAAATTTATAAAGTGCTCATTATCACAAGGACAATTTCAATTTTGCTAGTGTTACCAGCTCACATAAGTTTACTAATTTCCCAGTCACAATTACAACAGAAGGAGCAAACACAAAAAGTTTTAGGCTGCAAAACTTAAAATTTCAATTCTGCATCAAATTCAAATTGAAAAATTTAAAAAGGTTAAGCAACATTACTTACCTACGTTGGTCTACTTTGAAAGAGGACCCAGATTAAAACATAGGCTTTTAAAAATTGTACACTTACTAATTGGGTACAGTTCCTAAAAATTTGCTGGTGTGAGATGGTTCTCAAAACCTTGCTTATACATAGTAGATTTTCCTTTGTAATTTTACTGTTCTGTTGTGTTTATTTCATGTATAAGTATGTATGTGTTAATATGAATACATTTGTTTGCACACACACAAAATGTTACATTATAAAATTGGTCCGCTTTTGTTAATTAAAATTACGGTAATCAAGTACAACACTGCGAAAATACAGAGCATGTACACACAAGGGAAAGGAAGAAAGAAAACTAAGATAATGGGTGGAGGGTGGGGGTGAATAACATAAACATCTGCCAGAAAGGACTTCAAATTTTGGTTCAAGGAAGATGGAACTAACAGTGCAAAAGTTAGAAGTTTTACAAAACAAATGTGATGTAGTAAAAGTAATAATATGTTAATTGTTGCATAGGTACTTGGTAGTGTGTTGTGGTGCCAGAATTTACGCCATTGAAGTTTCATTAGCTCAAACATATGTGTATGTGACCAATTGCAATTGTTTTTATTTACTTTCTATTTCATTGAGATTCCCAGAAGATGTCAAACCCCAAATGAAATTTTGCGCTGCCCACCCACCCTGAGAATCTAGCAAAGGTAAAATGTGATTTCTGCAAAATGATCGCCAGGCTTCTGCACTTCATAATCGTGTCATGAATTCATGCATCACACAGGATTTTAAAAAATTGAACATTAGTATACGAAACAACTCCAAAACAGCACACTAAAACAGTAATCATTAAATAATTATGGGAAAATAAATAGACCGGGGAATAATTTACTCACGTCAGGTTCATTTGTTTTCTCCAGCGTAATCAGGCGTCGACTGGTGTACGATGTAAGGATTTGCTCACAGTTGTACACAAGCTTCAAGCATGGATGCGAAGGAAGCTTCTCTTCACAGTAATGTTCCCTAGAAAGATTATTGCTGCTAATATGACAAAGTAGCAACCTTGTAATACAAAATCAAATAAACCAACTGAGCAAAGTGGTACAGTGTTATGCACCAGCATGACAGTATTAAAACACGGGTGTAGCAGTGCACTGAAAGAACTTGAAAGATTCCAATTTGTCTACACTTAGGAAGGATTCGAGTGGAAGCAGCCGATAAGTGATGACTTGCATGAAGCAGTTCCCACGACTTACAGCTCAAACAAGGTTCTGTACTTTTCAGTGCAGCCTAGCTTACTATAAGCTCAAAGTTAAGTAGGCCTTTTAAAAGGCTTTCTTTGAAAGGATAGTTTTCCCCCTTATTCTCTATCACCTTTCCTTTTATTCCAAACACAATTTAGCAACATAATTAATGTAAAAAAAAACAATTAGCCAACCTTCCCTTGCCTGGCTTCCAGTAAAGGAGAGAGGACATGAGGTACCCTGCCTTGGACAGTTACACTTGCTTGTTATATGGCCACACATTGGTAAAATAACCTTACTGTTCTGTGTATCTCTACATTACAAAGCACTGTAGGCATCGAAGCAGAGCAACAATGGAGGCCACTGTGGGCTCCATTAAAGTGTCACATCAGACATTAAAGTGCCCTGCAGACGACAACAATGGCGATCCCATCATTGAGAACAAGCAACAAATTTGTAGCAATTCAATTCACAGGCCGCCAACAGCGGCTTTACACCCCCATAAACTCCAACAGTACACCAGCAGGTAGAGCCATGCCACAAAAGCCAAAGGAAATGCAAATAAAGTGCTTCACTATCTATACAACTCAGAAAAAGTAATATCCATTCAAAAAAGTGCTGGATGCCAACCTAACACTGTCATGAAATACTGTCTCCAGTGGAACAGACTGCATTTGAGTCCACATGTTCTCAATTGCAGACTACACCACTGCATTGAGAATAACTTAAACAATGGGATGCCAACACAGCCTATTGTGCCAGGCAAACAAAATACCCGTGAAACTTGTGTTCTGAGAAAAATTCAGTCAGTTCGCCCTCCGAAGTCATGGAGATAACACCTAGCGCTCCCGATGCAGCCACCATCATGGAAGTTATTCAAACAGCTTTCAACAATGACAAACTCAGAAAGACCCCCGAAGCAGCGGATATATGAATGGCCCTAGTCTAACTCAATGCATGGAAGATTCCTTTTTAAAAGCAACAAGTTCCAGTTCAAGTTCAGTTATGTAAAATAGGCACTAGATCTAGTTAAAGTTCATTGATAGGAACTTGCAAGTTCCTAAAAAAATTCCTTTCATATTTTGCAACTACTTTTACTTTACCACACAAAATATGACACATAATTTAGGATGAAAGTAAGACTAGTTCTCTTCATAGAATAAATACTATGATATAGCCTATACTGTATTTTATTTATCTACACAAATTCTATGTAGGCCTTTGCTAAAATATCAGTTGTTAAAATTTCATCTTCTTTTTACTGCTATGAATTACTCTTAAAG
This sequence comes from Medauroidea extradentata, assembly GCA_003012365.1. Classification (NCBI taxonomy): domain Eukaryota; kingdom Metazoa; phylum Arthropoda; class Insecta; order Phasmatodea; family Phasmatidae; genus Medauroidea; species Medauroidea extradentata. The sequence goes on from PNEQ01004072.1 coordinate 56,040, forward strand.
GATTACTTTTCATCAAAACAAAGTTCTTTCTTTTATTCTGGCGCTCGCCTAGTGTTGGAAAAAAACTCGGCTTTCGGAAGCGTGGCTGTACTACATCCTTTAGTACCGACAACTTATTATCAGTGCAACCTCGGGCTATCACGTGGTCATCCTGCGTCTGCCCACACAGGGCTATCAAGATAGAGTAACTTAATAAAACAAAAAGTGGTCCCCAGCTAAGCATAATCACAGACTTCGTCCCGCATCTGCCCACATCGGGCTTTCAGGACAGAAAAAAAAAATATCCTGAACTAAGCATAAGCACTCTGACGTCGCCCGTGTCTACCCACGTCGGGCTCTCAGGACAGAGTCCTGAATACAAAAAAGTATCCTCAGCTAAGCATAAGCACTCTGACGTCACCCGCGTCTGCCCACGTCGGGCTCTCAAGAATGAGTAACTCCCAAAAACGTGTCTCTGCTGGCAACTCACACCTCCGCGCGCCTAACCTTGCCAACCAATTGGTGTGCTCTCATTCTCACACTGGCCACGCCCCCTAGCTTTGTCTTTCCGGCTCCTGACAACACAAACATTTATTTTTTTCTTTCTTTAATTTGCTTGAATAGTACATAATTATTTACAATACACAGTAAACATATACTTATCACGAAATTTAAATTAAAATCCTTTACATTACTTAATAAGTATTTTACATTGTATGGCCAGCTCGGCCCCTGATTGGCCGTTTCTTTTTTCCCCTTGGTGTGGCCCAGCTTGTTTTGTGTCTCTAAAGGCAGGGGGATAGAGGGTGGGGTTGAGCAGAGAGTCAGATAAGTCATGTGGGGTCCAGGGCTAGCCTTATTCTCACACCAGACAATAGGTTCTGCTCTGGCATTTTTCATAGTCCAGAGAGTGTCTTGTCCCCCATCCTTACGTCACGAGCTGATGGATGGCTCTCGACAACCTCTTTCTGGTGTCACCAATGACGTCGCTTCTCTCAACCAGCGAGCCTCTGTCCTTCAGAAACACAGGGTTTATTTACTATTTACCCCAAACTAAATACATCAATTTTTATATCAATGTATTACAAATTTATACGGGTGAATTCCTAAATACCCGTAACATATACCCTCAGTGGGGAATTCACTGTTGTGAGTATAACAGAGGTGGATTCGCCATTCATGCCGCTGTAGTACTTTTACTTACTTGCATTTCATTATCTTTCCTACCTAAGCGACACACCAATCTACATACACTTTCTAAACAATGTCGCGTCGACTCGCCATTCGTAGTGGTAGGAGCTGAGGAAGAGTAGGCCTCTCATAACATAAATGCAAAAATTACATAAATACCCATAACCCATGATACCCTGTCTCGACGGCCCTGCCGGCTTCGTCCGTGACCAATGGTCATTCCCCCTCGGGGGTAGCTAGAGAGAGACAGACATAGAAAAAAAACTGAAGGTTTCTATTCACCCTTCGCCCGCCTGGACTCTTAAGACTACAAAGGCCCTCGTCTGTGCCCTTGTAAACAGTGTTTGCCTGGACTGTCTGACCCGCGCATAACTAGCTCTTGATTCTATTACACAAAAAAACCCTAGAAATATTCTGGTCTACACATATAACACTAGTATCTGCCTTCTTATCTCATTATACCAATTACACAAACTTCTCAAAACCCTTATTCATTATGTTCCGTTCTTTATACATTATATACAAGTCCTACTACCTTATCATGGTAAATTGACATTCGTATGTACATAAACAATATTGCAAAAGACTATCTCTGAAAATTTTCTTTGTAGTTTTCTCGTTTTGCAATGTCCACCTAACTGTTTCCCTATCTCTTGTTCTACCGCCGACCTAAGTGTCTGACGCACCAGGTACACTTGACATACATAGGGCTGATGCTGTTTAATTTTGAAACGGCTGACAAAGGATTTCATTTTTCCGGGTTCCTGGGAAAATACCAATGCATGTTTTTCTAGCATTCCGTCAAACTCGCGACACTGTGCTTTAGTGTGTATCCCCGGTGTTCTCTAGCCTGTCTGTAATCGTTTCTGCTTTGTAATTTCGCCAGGTAATACTTCCCTACTGGTAGAAAATGTGACACGCCACTGATTGTCTTGGGCAAGACGCAAAATTGGCAATGTCACGTTGTGTGGACAAGGGTTTCCATCCCACAATTTATACACTTGGCAGTCAACATGGAGCTGTATCGTTTTCTGCTAAGGAATAGCTCTATCCTAACCGCCTCACTGCAAGGAAAATTTTTTACAAATTTATCCATGCACCGGATAACGCAAATAGGCATTGCCTGTCCTACCAAGCCACTGAAAGTTGGCACTAACCTCTCAATGCTAGTCAGAACAGTCCCGGGTGGTACACCCTGTACAGCACATTTTCGCGCCTCCTCCTGCGCCTTTTCTACTGCGGCTATCTTACAGTTCATACCTCTGACCAAATTTTCTACCTGAACTACGCGATTTTCTACCTGACCGTATTGAGTTGCCCTTGCTTGCGCTTCTGTTACTAACTCGCATATGTGTTGTTCCTGGCGGTCCGTCGTTTCTACTGCTCTCTCTTCTATTGCCTGCACAATGCGTGCGACACTGGCTGCGTGCGATTCAAAACTCTCTTGGAACTCTCTACGTGTCTCTTGCATGCTAATTCTCAGCTTCACTTTAAACTCCCCGCGTTGTTCTACAAACTTTTGCTTTGTCTCTTCCTCTAGATTATCAACCCTGGTCGTAAGTGATTTGACTGTACCAGTTATACGTTCCTCCATATTGCGCATCTCTCGTTCATCAAACAAATCTCTCGCCATTATTCGCCTTTCACACCTTCAATTTCACCTTGTACTCCCTTTATTTCACCTTGCACCTGTTATATTTCACTCTTTATTTCATCTTTCATCCCTTCTATGTGGTCAACAAAAGTCCAAATATTACCTGAACATCTAGTGAACCCATGCCTGTCTTCTCTCTCGTTCTCTGGTTTAGCTCTGACGTATCTGAATTGCCTGACGTTGCCACCCGAGGCTGTTAGAACCTGGCCTCGAACTCGGCTCACTGAACACAACATCCACGTCTCCTACCGAGGCCATTTCTCTGAATTGCATGTTCCCTATTGGTTCAATTTCCCTCTCTAAATCTGACTCACATCATGTACTTACTATCATGGCCTCATTTTCGTTTACTATGTTTACCTCATTACCTGCCTGGTCCAGCCCTTGCTCAACTTGTGATAGCATTTCTGCTATCTGGCGAATGGCCAGCCGGTGCCTCGTTTCCATGGAAAATAAAATTGACTACCTACTGGTGTGTCGCATGCACTGAAACTACACAACAAACTATGACGTTTTTCTGCATTCGCTGCTCCCCTCGGCATGGCTGCCTGCTGAAATACGATGCTCGCAACTCACCAAGCTGCATTCTGATGTATTTCAAACCTATCTCCAGTCACTGCAGCTTGCGTTTCCCGATGGTGTGTTGTCATGTAGTTGTGAAGTCGTGAAGACTTGTCAGGACAGCGTCTCTGCCGGCATCACCTCTGCCATCTGACGGCGTCCTTGATGGAGAACCCTCGCTGCTGTGTAGCTCGTAGACCGTCGCTGTATCTCTAGGCTTGTTGCTCTTCTCTCTCATGTCTGCTCCACGGTTTGCGTACTGATACAATACTCTTCCTCAGGGTCCGTGGTTCTAGTCCACGTCACATGTATCAAACTACGTTCACGCACTTAAGCCCCGAAGTTGTTGCGCCATTATGCTATGGACCCTTTCTCCATTTGAGATTTTAGGCTATAGCTCTTTAGAAAGTTAGACATTATTGTTATGAATTACACTTAAAGGATTCCTTTATATTAAAACAAAGTTCTTTCTTTTTTCCTGGCCCTCACCTAGCGTCGAAAAAAACTCGGCTTTCGGAAGTGTGGCTGTACGTCCTTTAGTACCGACAACTTATGATCAATGTAACCTCGGGCTATCACGTGGTTGTCCCGCGTCTGCCCACGTAGGGCTCTCAAGAAAGAATAACCCCCAAAAAATGTATCTCTGATGGTGACTCGCACCTCCGCGCACCTAACCTAGCCAGCCAATCGGTGTGCTCTCATTCTCGCACTGGCCACAACCCCTAGCTTTCCCTTTCCGGCTCTTGATGGCACAAACATTTATTTTCTTCTTTCATTTCACTTGTTTAAATATTACATAATTATTTACGAAACACTGTTAACATATACTTATCACGAAATTTAAATTAAAACCGTTTACATTACTTAATAAATATTTTACGTTGTATGGCTAACTCGGCCCCTGATTGGCCGTTTCTATCCTTTTGGTGTGGCCCAGCTTGTTTTGTGTCTCTAGAGACAGGGGGATAGGGGGTGGGGTTGAGCAGAGAGTCAGTTATGCCATGTGGGGTCCAGGGCTAGCCTTCTTCTCACACCAGACAATATGTTCTGCTCGGGCATTTTTCACAATCCAGAGAGTCAGTCTTGTCCCCCCATTCTTATGTCACGAGCTGATGGATGGCTCTCGACAACCGCTTTCTGGCATTACCAAGACGTCGCTTGTCTAAACCAGCAAGCCTCTGTCCTTCAGAAACACAGGGTTTATTCACTATTCACCCCAAACTACATACGTCAATTTTTATATCAATGTATTATAAATTTATACAAGCGAATTCCTAAATGCCCGTAACATTACCAACACAGTAAAACCATTCATATTAATGCATTATTTTGCACTTCACGCTAAAATCGCTATAAAAATACTGGCCAAATCAAAAGAAGCATACAGATTAGTTGAAACTAATAAGGAAACACTGGTGGTGATTATATGGAAGATATTCGTAATGAGTTCAGTGTCAACCTAATGCTCTTGTTGCATCAGTTTAAATCTGTTGAAATTTATTCTCCAAACATAAAATGTTTGTAAACAATCTCCTCCCGAAATAAAATTCTAGCAACTACTTTTTTTATTCTGTCTGTTCCAACTTATGACAAAAAGTTGTAGGCTATATAAAGTCATGTTCTGCATTAATCACATCCTAATCTAGCCACAAGCGATTTTTAATGTATTATAGTATGTATTTTTTACGACTGAGAAAAATTAAATTACAATATGCATATTTTAAACACATAGTAAGCTTGTAAGTACCTATTAAAACAAAGAAAGTCCAATTTTTTCACTAACTGAAGTATAGTATTTCACATACCTAAATTTTTTTATGGAAATTTAAATTAATTACGATTATGAATTGCATTCTTTTACCAGTGCAAGTAGATTACATAGAATGAGGCCAGTTATTGAAGGCCACCGCTAATGTGAAATATTTTGGTAAATGAGTTGGAACACAGTCTGAGAACAAAAACATAAGGTACGTACTAGCATGTACAGTGCAGTTCAAATTAGGTGACGATTTCCTGGCAGCAGTTGAAGCTTTAACAAGAGGCTTGTCCAAATCACAATTTACGATAACATTGTTACCCATCCCAGCGACGTACATATAATACTTTTTAAACCCGAGGCCAAACCAGCATAAACAAAACAATCCCTGGCAGTTAGTTCCACAGACAACAAGATACACAAAAACTATAGATATTGTACATCACAGCCAACAGCACGGAATTTTCGCCAATCTAATAACTAGAGACCTGGAAATTTTGCGGATTCAACGACCAGCTGACTGGACTCCACAGTCCTGTGTACACTGTCCTCAGCTACTTGTACATTGGCTGCTGCACCAGTGAGTGGACAGTTGTACATGTGACAAGGTAATGCAGGAATCCATGAGAACATTGATGCAGGTCTGCTATTGGTTCACAGACCTCAAACAGTAATTCCACCAACACTCACCCAATCACGAAAGTAATGAACGTGTGCAGGAGTTTGAAATCTAACATCTTCTCAAATGAATCCGCGAAATTTCCAGGTTTCTACTAATAGCTAAACATCAACTCACTGTATAGTTTATTGTACAAAATCATAATTTAATTGTTGGACTAACGACAAACATAGCACATAAACTTATATTAAAAATATTTTGTTTAAGCGAACAAATATAGGAACGCAATAAAATATTATTCAATATTCAAGTTACTAAATTAAAAGAACAAGGTTCTGAACTTCGTTCACATGTCAAGTAAAGAACTCGTTCCTTATGCGTTCACAATATAAATAAACAAAATCAAAGGAACTCATTCCTTCCGAGCACTGGTCCAGCTAAATGTAATCTGGACTGTAACGTACCTCTCCCAAGCAGAAGGTCAAAAATACTGGTCAGTATATACAAAGAAATAATGTATCCACAGTAAATAACACCGACCCACATGCACACACAATTCTCTTCAGGAATGAGCAAAGCCTTCGTAACAAAACAGGAGAATTAAACAATTATTTATCCAAAAATAACATTAAAATTGCGGCAATAAATGAGACACACTTTAAGAGCACAGATCAGCACACTGTCTCAGCCTTTGCCATATAGAGATGACACAGATTTTAGGCTAGAGTGGTAATGGAGGTCACGGTCGTAGAAGAACAGGTCTGGACACTCGCCTGGATATTTGACCCCCTTGTTGTTTGGCTGTAGTTCACCAAGTTACCGACAATATTGTGTTTTATTGGCGCTGATGTTACGGCGGTCGGACTAAACTCCGCCCACTTCCTTTCCGCTAAGATAAACAATTTATCAAAACGTATTTGTTATCAATTTATGAAATACTTTCTTCTCCAACAATTTTAAGAAAAGGCTCCAGCAATCTTTATTTACTTTATAAATTTAACAATGGAAAAAAGTGAAAGACGTTTGCGTCCGACCGCCCGGAAAACAGCGCCATAAAGTACGACATTCTCGGTAGCTTGACGAACTACAGCCAAACAACAAGGGGGTCAAGCAAAATACATTGTTAGATAGGCGAGTGTCCAGACCTGTTCTTCTACGACCGTGATGGAGGTGGAGTTGCAATACTTATCCATAACTCTATTGCTCACCATGAAATACCACTCCCAGACTTCCAGATACTAGAAGATGTCTGCATTGAATTATTAGGCCAACAGCAGACTAAGCTACTGTCCTCATATGCCGCATCTGGGCGGACACTAACAACAACAGACCCAGATACATTTATAAACCCTATAGGCCAAAAATGTTTTAGCAGTTGGCGATATAAATGCCAAACATCCGAACTGGCATTCGCAAACTATAACAGCAAACTGTATCCTATTGCAAAGTCACCAAATAAAAAGAAATTATCAAGGTTTTGCTCCCTTAGAGCCGGCCTTCAACTCCTCAAATATAAATCAACACTCAGACGGTCTTGACACAGAAATAAACTAGCAGTTTAGCATCAGCTTTGATTTCAGCGTAGAACACTATATTGTTGAGATCACTATTATGTACACATAGATTTCCATTCGGCTTCAATAGATAAAAATGCCACATGGAAATACCGGAACTATTCACGTGCAAACTGGCCAGCATTTTAACACTATATAAACGAAAACTTACCTCACATTAACAAGACAACAATAACAACTACACACGAAATTTATTATACGATAGCAACTATAACTAATATCATTCAAAACAACATGGCCGAGCACATTCCAGAAAGAACAATCACAATTTAACTGGATATTTTTACCCAAAACATTTGCGATATTATCATGACGAAAAGCCACTTAAGGTGACAATACTCACGCTGCGGAGATAGGCTAACTAAAACAAAAATAAATGAACTACAGGCAGTGATCTCAGATGAAGTTGCTTACTACAATGCAAGTGTCTGGGACACAAAAATTACAAAACTTAACACTAATAATAATGATCTGTGGGGCCTAACTAAGTGCCACCCAAACAAAACAGACACTATTCTAACCTTAACAGCCAATATAGGTATTGCTTACACATCAGTACAAAAAGCTCCAGCCTTTGCTTAAGTACTGGAAATGACTTTCCAACCAAATCAAGTCTCCTGCAACAGGAACTTTAGCGACAGAATTTTACGAGCGCTGAGCACTAAACTCGGGAACCTGACAGCAACAGTTAGAACACACATAGGCACAAGAAATTAAATTAGCTATCAGACATATGAAGGCCAAAAAAGCTCCAGGTGCAGATGGCATTCGGGCCATCATCCTTAATAAATTGTTTAACTGTAAAATGTTATCTAAGAGTAAGAATTAATGCTCATACCAGACTTACAAAATCCAGGGAAAAAGACGCGGAAAGACGTGATGTATATTTTTTAAGAAAAGAAAATAAACAGTTTCTACCAAATTATAATTTTGTTAATTTTATAATTAGCCAAAACCATAGCATTTACTGTCTTGAAAAATTGGCAGCCAACATTGTGAAAATTATTTTTAACAAACTGCTATATAGATATTTTATAACAGCTCTCATTTAGTCTTAAAAATTAATTTACTGCAAAAACAGCAGAAGAAGGAGAGCACGCATAGCCTTAAAAGATAGCACTGAGTGGTTTAAAATTCAAGAAGCACACAAATTGTCACATCAAGATCACAGACAAGTAACGATGCAGGTGTGGCAAGCTATATTCCTGAACTCCTAGCAGAAATAATCAAGGAAGGTGAATATCTACCTTAGCAAATATTTACCGTCAATGAAACTGCTCTGTTTTGGAAGTGGATGCTATAACTATCATTTATTTCAAAGGATGAAATTATTTGATTTTTAAACGATTCTTGCAATGGGTTCGTATTATAAACATAACAGTTTTTTGGACATACGTTATTGCAAACGTTGATGTGATCTTTGAATGATTCTTGCAACTGGTCCACAATGGCGAATGTTCAAAAAAAATGTTATGTTTACAAAATTTTTTCCTGGATTTAAAATCTTAAAAGATTGTATCACTGTTATGGTTGGTTCTAATGGGTCTGGAAACTTGAAAATTAAACCACTTGCAGTTTATTAGTCCTAGAATCCATGATCATTTACGAAATTTTACCAGAGTAAGCTGCCAGTAATCTGGAAATCTACCACCAAGATTTGGGCTACACGTGTGCCGTTTCAAGATTGGTTCAATATCATTCTGTTTCTGAGGCAAAGGAATACTGTGCAAATAATAAAATTTCACATGATTTGCTGTTTCCCTAAGATAAGGCACTCGGCCACCCAAAAGAATCAGATGAATTTCATCTTAAAGCATGCGGGTAAATTAATGAATGTACATCACACAAGCATTTTTTTTTTAGTTACAGAACGACATACTCAGTCCAAATTGCATCTTGCACGTGGCAGTTATTTTCTTTACGCTTGCACAGCAGATATGTCCAATGGGGAGTGCTGTGATAACTTCCTACACAAAAATTACAAGTCAGCAGAAATATGCTCAGTGCAAGGGACTGCACTGGTCAGACACAGGCATCATCTGTACTGTACGTGTGTGAGTGCCACAGCAGATAAGCCACACGCAATGTTGTCAAGTCTCCAGCGGGCCGGCTTGGTCTATGGGCCGATTGTCATCCTATTGACGCACGCACCCCACATTTAACAGAATTAATAATTTTGAAAAACATTGCACATGTTACAAGGGAATTATTTTCATTGTATGTATGTTTTATTATTGCAGTGAGGTTCTTCAAACAGACTTGCTGCTTCTAAAAATTACACTTTAAAAAATACTATTTTTTTGAAGATGCATTCAAGTAAAGTACATACAATTGGCTTACGAAAAAATTGAATTACTGTACGCAACAGACTCTTGTAACTCAGCACCTTATTGTACACATATTTGACTCTAAACCATTCTTCCCACACATAAAATACAAGGATCGCTGCTTAAAGTCCTATTTTGAAAAGAATGTCAGTACAGCACTGCATGCCAGTTGACTAACACTTTTATCACTCTATAAATTTTGTGCCTCACACTCACTAACGTAGCCTGTTTAGGGAATCACCTTAAAAGAAGGTACTGCTAACGATGGCAAGGTCAAGAGAAAAGTGGAAAAACCATATCTCACCTGATGACTGGCACCCAGCAGACCAGCCGACCACCCACTCGCAGGTGATGAACTGCAAAATGAAGGAGGTCCATGTACATACGCTGCAGACCATACTCAATTTTAGATGGGATGTGCGTCTCCAAGTGCTGTTCACTGATGGTATAGTTCTTGACTGACCCTATACGCTCAGTTGCTTCCCGAATCCCATATGGAGCTAAAATACAATAAACGCCCTTCTTATTTCATTTTTTAATACCATCTCTTTTCCATTTTGACTGTACTGCCTGGGTATTTTGACTATTTTGTCAGTCTGGTTTCGCTGAGCTGATAAAAAAATTTAGTTCATTTTTGTGAGGTTCAGTATGTAAATGTTTTAATCTCGTCACAAATAACAGAATTCCTGTAGGATTTTTTTTGTGGTTATTTGATCATCACATTACACAGTTTGCCAGCTAAACTTAAACAAACAACGATTAACAAGAAAATTGTGAAAACAATACACTACCACAAATACTGTAAAACCCTGCTTACGGTCTGTGATGATGGCATCTAACGTAAGAGAATCATGCCAAATAGGAAGAGAGGAGTCGGCCACGAGGACATCTAAGTATCTGCCACTCATCCCATACTGCTCCATGTTCGCACGGACACTTTCATCTTTCTCTCGCTGCTTCTGAAACACAACAATTATAATGCAATTATGTTTCTCTACCATTGAGAGCTTCTTATACATAGGAAAATGCTATTATTTCCTAAACTAACTTAAACTGACCTATAATACTTACAAAGATGTAAATTCTTAAAAAATATCACAAATAATATAACCTTAGCATTACATAAAAATAATTATACAATAAAAGTTGAAAAACTACACACTTTCCTATAGTTTTAAAGTTTTTTTACTAAAAAAAAAAAAAAAACACACACAATGTACTTATGACAAAGTAACTTTATTTCCTAGATTAAATACATTTAAGAGGAGAACTTGTCTGTTAACAAATGAATCTCCAAGCCGAACTTCAACTCCAGCATTCATTAAAAATATTCTGGAACATAAGGAACTCTTATTTTTTTAATCCATTTCATCAAAATTACTCAAAAGTAAAATAATAACTTTTTTTTTGCACAGTATTTAGCAAACAGTGTGCCAACACGCACAATAGTTCGAACGTAATTGCTTGAAGACATAAAATTGTACCGGTACTTTAAAATACAAGTGATGATTCTCAGTCACCAGTATTTATTTTGTACAGTATCATTGTGGGCATTTTTGTCCCAATATTCACAACTGTATTCTATAAACAGTTGTTTTATGTACTGATGCATAGCTGTACTTTTTACTCAAATGTTGAACAGAAAGTAGATGATAGTGGTGTTCCTTTGCCATGCAACTGTTATAATTTACTCTTAACTAGATGGATGCACTATTACCCAAGCACACACAATGGCTGTATCAAAATTTTTGAGACTTTTAGAGATTGTGATGTAAGCACGTATATACGAAATTTAGCAAAAAATATATATTGTACCAGTTATGTATCAGATAAGAACAGGAAGGTTGTACGGATTGCCAGGTTGCCAATGGGAAGTGTCAGTCAGATGATGGTGGCTAAGCCAGGGATAGAATGGAGTAAACTGACACAACATTGGTGACGAGAAAATTAATAGCAAATTCAGTGTAAATGTAAATTGATTGAGGAAGATTGATGACATAAACAATGTAGTTGTTTCCATCTTTCTGTGAGTTTTTTCCGGGCCGGGATCTTGTGGCAAACATACTCGGAGCGGTTAAAGTTTTATTTTGTGGCGAACAAAATAATCAAAGATGAAGGAAAGCCAGAAACATTTTTCAGAGTACGTGGCGCCGAAGTGTACAATTTGGTGTCTTCTTTGATCGGAAGTACCTCTTGCCGACGTATTAACCTTACTTACTTTGAACCTAAGCCAAGTGAAATCATGGAAACATTCAAATATCACAAGAGGGTCCAAGGCAAAGGGGAGGGTACACAGATTGCTTCGCAATCGTTTGGTGTGTGGTGTGCTGGACAAAACATTGCAACTTGCTCTCCTGGCAAAACACAACATTTAAGGATGAACTGAAGATGGCCACACTCGCTGAAAAAACGGGTCGAAATATGACTGATATTCTGGGAAAAGTGGAAGAAATCGCAGGAGGGGTAAACAAACTGACTGTTGGCGGGTATAGGAGGACATTCCGGTCAGATCAAGGTACCAGTAAAGCAATACCTCAACAGAAGGAAAAGATCTGTTGGAGATGTAATGGAGACCATCCACCAGAAATGTGTAGGCACCACCTTAACTTACTTACTTAATAAAACCAAATTTGCCTAACAATGAATAAACTACCAATCTCCAGTACATTAAAACAAATTAAGCCCTACCTGGCATTACACTCAATACCTAATTTTACATCTCGCCCATTTGGGACTTGCTATTTTGACTGCACACACTTGACTTTAACTGAAAAACATCACAACATGTTGCACGGCAACATGCCCGTAAATTAAGCAAGTCACAAAAACCCTAAACAACCTGCCTGAAAACTTCCCCCAAATTACATAACTGACTCCTTTAGAAACACTGCTTCTCCAGAAGCTTTCAAGCCAAAACAACAGCACATCAAAAATACAGGCTATGCACAAAGCATTCTCTGTGTCTGTCGCATAAGGTATAGTCTGTCTCGTGTAACTCTTCTGTATTTTGACATTTCTCGTCTGAGAAATGTCTGGTAGTTCCATTGTTTGGAGCTTTAAACCTACCTGGCTTCCTGGAAAAGCACTGTCTCCGCAAGCCTATGTACAGACCTAATCAGTTGTCTAATACCAGCCAGTGGACTACCATTACATAAAAGGAACAAACATAAGCTAAACTGAGATCCATCTTCACTACTGGGCCACTTACATCTAACTACAGCTAACTGCCTTTTCAACATAATTTTGAAACAACAAATTAATGAATTTTAATAACAATTTTGAGCTCGAAATGAGAATCACACACATTACATAAAATAAGATTTTTATAAAAATTTAATTTTTTTTTTACCTTGTTTACTTAGATTTAAAAGTAATGACAGATTTATCATAATACACTTGATGTCAGCATCTTTACATCAACCTAGTACGTATCTAAAAGTATACTGCAGTTTTAAACTACTGTATACATTTACCAGATGAAAAATTCTTGGTTCATAAACCAAAGATGTGGCCAGCAAAAAATCTGACGGAAGTTTATGGTTCAAGTATTACAAAAATGTATGCACCACAACTCATAATAAATAATATTTATCAGTAAATGACGTGGTTGAAAAAAAAAACATAAAAAAAAAAATATCATGTCCTATTTAGCTCAAGCAATACACTCTTCCCACGTATAACTGACAGCACAGTTCTGCATTAATAAACATGGCCTCTGAAACTATAAAACTAAAAATAAGGTCTAGTTTATAGACAACTACAATAAGAGGCCTATGTACCTGGCACATGAATGGTGTTGTAGGGCACCATGTTTCTTCTATTCTGTTCTGAATATATTAATCTATTAAAGTAACACATACTTGAAACTATGCTTCTATAATTTGAAAAAATGCAGCATGTGTATTACAGACATTATTTCGGAGCCCCTCAAAATGGCTAAAAACTGTTTTTTTTTTTTAGACTGATGTAACTACAAAAATATTGCCTGGATTCGTAAAACACAATGCTAGAAGCATGCATTGGGCTTAAATACAAACATCCCATAGTAAAATTCTAGGATTGCCTCTTAATGTCCTATTGGAAGAAGAAGGGGAAAAAAACATCAAAATACTGCACGCCAGTTTGGCATGATGTGAATAGAAACAAAGTTGTTACTGTCGAGTGTGGCAAGCTGAACCTTATTGCTCCACTGTCTCTGTGCACCAAATGCGGAAAATTATATCCGGTACATAGGCCTCTTGAGAAATTATAAGTATCCATTAGCTGTAACCATCAGATATAATGTCAGCTGTGAAAACATGGGTGTGATTATAATAACTGTTACTAACTTTAGACTGTATCCTGCTTGGTCGTGTTCTGCCATGTAACATCAGATAGTCAATGTCTGTCCCAAGAACATAACCACCAAAATGTGCAGCAGCAACTAGCAGGGAACCTAAAAAACGAGCAAAAAAGGTCTTTCTCCTTTGTTCCTAGGCTTTACAGAAATAAAGAAGCATTACATAAAAACAATAAAATGACTGGTTTACAGCAAACGTGTTCACTGACAGCATTAACTGCTATTTACAGGTACACTTAAAAAATTGTTTAGTGAGGGGTTGAATTCAATGACCCTGTGGTTACAGAGTTCCTATAGCCTGAGTCAAATTTATTTCCCTGACTTTCCCTGACCTTCCCTGAACATTCATTTAAACTTCCCTGAGCAACATATCAAAATAAAAAATTCAGTTCAGTTTTACAAAAAGCAACGTTTCAATTGTACTACACTTTTAACCGTTAATTGACACTATTTGCAGAAGCACACGTAATCAAAGAACTACAACCATGCAGTAATGACAAAATACCTGAACAATTTTATGTTTGTGTGTTTGGTCCAAATTCTGTTTCCTAATGAATGCATCAAAATAATCACAAAAATTATTCTACTGTCACATTCTCAGTTTCCAAGTAAATTCATCTTCACAAGAATTGCAAAATTTTCTACTGGAACATTTTTTTTTATCTACAGAAAGATAAAAGCTAACTCTTCATTTATTTATTGTTATGGAACCATCTATATCACGGAAATGTTATAAACTGCCAAATTTACAAAAATAAGACACAGAGTATTGGTACTTAAAGGTTTCCTGTACCCGACTACTTTATCAAACAATTATTGTTTTACGAAAAATTAAAACTTCTGTAACGCTAATATCAAAACATAAAATGAAGCATTCCACTCACTCATCAACGCACAGCAAAAACCACTCGACCTAGTGATAAGAAATTTTGTGGGTGGCTTCCGCTTACACTGTAGGCACCCAATACAAAGGGATTTTCGAAATTCAAAAATTAAAGAGGCGAAATGTGTTTTCAATGAACTCTTGACAGCACTTAAACCCGTCAAGATATTGAGATGATTTTTTCTTCAGAACAAAGTTTACAAAAATACATTTTACCTGGTTTACAATTTTTCGAAATTCAGAAATTAAGGGGGTAAAAAGCCATAAAACGTGTTTTCAATGAACCCACAATAACCCTTAAACCTGTTGAGATATCAAATTGATTTTTGCTTGAGAAAGAAGTTTACAGGTCGTTCAGGATAAAATGAGCACTAAAAATATTACCTTTGAAAAATACCACTCACCGTTACTGCATATATTTCAACACAAACTATAGTTATCCTTACTGCTTGTATGGTTGGCAGTAAAATCACGCAATATAGTATTTTCCAATTTAAATTCAACAATATTGAAACAAAATCAACCAAAATCGACATAATGGTATTTTATGTAATTAATAAACTTTTCTTTATCAACCTATATTGATTCATATCAACTGTACAATTTATCTTACATGCGCAACTATCAAGTGAAGTGTCCCAAGAGGTTATGCAGTTCCCGTTAATCGGAAAGACATGAATTGGTTGAAAATAGAACTTAAGCAGAGCTTTTTTGAATGCTCACTTTATCACGAAATACCTATACACATTGTCTTAAAAAGTTATTTTAGGATTTTTTGAAATTCAATTTCAAAGGGTATTAAAAAAATATAATGCAGTTTCAATTAATCCTCTGTATCTCTTAAACCTGTTGCAAAATAAAAAAAATTTTTTTTAATAGGAGTGAAGCTTACGTAATCACTTAAAATGCTATTTCATGAATTTTCAAAATTCAACAAATTAGGGGGTGTACAGATGTAAAATGTTCCAGAAATCACGAAAAGCATGTATGGTTACAAAACCACAAATAAATAATTTAAAAGTTTTTACATTTTGTCGACTGATATGCCTACTACTTTAGGTATGGACATGTCTTTAAACATATAATTTCTTAATAACTCTGACAACCTATCTTGGTGTAGTTGTTTGGAACACTAGTAGGAAGTTTTAGCTTTGGATCCTGTGTAAGGTAAGTGACTAGGAACTGCCATGGTATTATGCATGTATGCACATATTAGTGGCTTCTGACAGAAGAGTTAGTTTTATATTTGAATTATGAAAATTTAAGGATGGCTTCCTCTTGCAACATAGGCACCCACTAGGGTCTAAAGAGTAAAATGGAGTAAAATGTATTTTCCCAATATCCTTGATATCTTGTAAGACTTGTGAGGTATTGTTTTGCTTTGGCGGTAAAAAGTCGTAAAATGTGTTTTTGCCATGTCCTCAATATCTTATTAACCGATAACTTAGTGTTAAATTATTTCCTTTAAGAATGTCATTCGGGCAAAGCAGAGGCCGAGCAGCTAATATTTATATAAAACCACAATTTTCAGTAATATAAACTGATGTTGTAGCAGGATCAACTATGCTATACAGATAGATATAACTATACAGATAGATGAAAGTATTTACCAGTACTGGTGCATAGGAACACCTGTATCCTGCATCCTGTAACTGTGTACATAGTAAACCCAATTAGGTGTGATTGGCTCAATTGACAAAGAATAAAATATAAAAATTAATTGAAGACTGTGTACTACCCATGTCATTTTGCACCAACACAACAAACCGTACAAAAAGTGTTCAAATTGGAGGCCTCTCATTTCATTGCAATAATTAATTTTATTTCAACGTATCAAAGATTGGTGTACTCTTTCGAAAACACCTTATGTAACCTGAATTTTGTCAAAGGCAGCCATTAGCCTAGTTAACATATTTTCCTCAGACTTGATGGGTGTGTCATACATACTCCAGTAGAGCCTTGAGGAACACCCACAGAAAAAAGTTCAGTGGATTATGGTCTAAAGGGCATGCTAGAAACACAACGGGCCTATATCTTCCAATCCACTTTTCTGGAAATGCCACGTTGAGATGATTACTCACAGCTCTTGTATAATGTGTAGGGGCACCATTGTGTTGAAACCACATATGTTTCAGAACCACAAGTACTTGAGGCACTCTGGTGATGTGAATTGCACGAATTGGTGGTACATGTGTCAAATCAACTGGTGCAGCATAAAGTAGGGCCCAGCGAGATGATCACTGACACTACCCCTCACCACCCCCTGATATTCACAGAAATTTGTTGCTGGTTTGCTACTATGGCAGTCGCACGAGGGTCGAAGTCTACCCAAACCTCTTCTCCTGCTCTTGTGTCTTTCCTATTTTCAATAGCAATGCTGCCAGTTGTGGGATGAAGTAGCATGTAGGATGTGGGCCTCTGGCACTGCAGGTAGTACAGGGGCCTTAAGGGTGCTGTTAACCCGCGCTTGAGAGGCTCAAAAGCGACGGAGCAGTAAGGTCGACCTCAAAGCGCGCATCAAATGCTGCGTCACCTCAACGAGCCAAGCGCTGAACTAGCATGCAAGCTTCTCGCCGAACGGTTTTTACTGCAGGACATTACGCGATGACCATATAATTTTATTCGTGGAAAGTTTGCAATTAAGTTCAGTGCAGGTCATAATCTGGGTTTCACGTACATCCGGTTAGTACATTTTAAAGTACGGAAGTCTGAAAAGGCCGTTTTTAGCCATGTTGGAGGGCTTAGAAACAGTGTTTTTAATGAGCGTGGCATCTTACCGATGAGGTTCCGACCTTGTTTGAAGTTTGTTTTCTTTTCGTACGTTGGCACAACGGGCACACGTGGAATATTTTCGTAGAAAAAACGTGTTTACGAACACACTGCAAAGCATTTGAAGCGTGGGGTAGGTGGCCACCTTAATGTCAATTTATTCACAACAGGTACAAAATCACCATGCAAGAAACTAATACTTTGTTCAACAGCATTTCCCTTGTTACTTAACTCAATGACACTCGTCCGCATACATTAAAGAACACATCACCCTATATTGCACCTACCCTAGCAAGTTTTCACCGCTGAGCCGGAGTTGTAACCTTTCCGGTAACAGGCTCTAGCCACGCTGTTCCCTAAACAACTGATACTTCCATCACACTGCTACGTTTATAGTCTACTGAGAGTGTCAGTACAACCAATTCCTAACCCCGCTGTATGCAGTTCTAGCTGCCTCACAATTATACACATTATTTGCACAACTGCCTTATTTATTTACTATGGGCACTACACCAGGCGAGCAATGCCATTTTCCCCCTCTCTTTCGGAGACATATGGGGTGGAGAACTCAACCGTAACAAACACATCACATCCACAAGACCTGGCCCACTCACAACACTTTGATGAAATATTTGAACAGCAAATGATATACACATTTTAAAGCTTAAGAAATATTAATACAGTATTATTTAAAGCAAATAAGCCAACCCATATTTCTGATAGTGCGGCTGTAAATATATCTAAATACCTCTAGTTGCACTATATTCACAATTTTGTTCATCTCCATACATCTTTACACATGTGTATTTCATGTGAAACATTTCAACCAGACAATATGGTAGACACATCTCGTGCACTAATCCATGCACTAAGGAATGGGGTAATTGACATCATGTACCTTCTCAGGTATGAGATGTGCATGAAAACATAATCACAAAGAAGTGTTGTCTTGAAGGCATACAGTACCTGAATCCCTGTTGAATCCTCCATGTTAAATGCCCATTAAGAACACTTACATTTCAAACACACAAAACTGAACTGAGGAAAACTGTTTTATAGTGTTGTACAGTTGGCAATTCTACCCTGGACAGTACCTACCGGTATCTACTGTAACTGTAATGCACATTTCTATGTGTGTTTCAGTCTTCTCAGTTGTAAGGTCGGGACATGGTGAATTGTACAAGGATGAAAAATATGGTGTTTAAATACTGTATAAAATGGTCATGGACTGGTATCCTGAAGTACTCATATTCAAACAACATTGTTAAACAGCAACATCCGATCAAAAACATAACAAGAGTGCTGCTTTCTCACCACTTCCTACAAAAGGATCCAGCACCAAATCACCCTCCACAATCTTGGCCTGGTTGGCCATTAGAATAGAGAGTTGGGGGTCCATACTTGTGTTTCCAATGAACTTCCTTGTCTTCAGCGATAATTTTGCAAGCAAATCTCTCTGACCATTTGCTACCTGAAACAATATTATGTTGTTTCGTCACCACTTGAACATCATATTTCCAGCTATATAGTATTTTGTTTTTCTACCTGAAAGTGACTAAGAAATACACAACTTCACAGCAATTAAGTGAAACAAAATGATGACCGTTTTTATAATATATTTGCTGAAATTGTAAGCATACACTGCAGTGTGTGTAATTTACTTAGTCAAGTCAATATAACTTTAAGATTATTGAGCAACTGGAGAGTGAGCTCTGACATACTTAATATCACCAGCAATACACCATTAAGGGGTATAGAAAGGTACGATGTCGAGCGGGTGACTGGAACACTCAATCGTCAATAAAATCTGAACTACTCATCAAATTTCGATGAGATTTTTTGCCGAGTAGATATTTTATCAGCTGATGTTTATATATATATATATATATATATATATATATATATATATATATATATATATATATATATATATATATATATATATATATATATATATATATATATATATATATATATATATATATATATATATATATATATATATATATATATATATATATATATATATATATGTATA